>PVKH010005700.1:0-21796 GCA_004027955.1 Chaetophractus vellerosus | reverse complement strand
CACCATCCACCCCCTCTCTGTGGGTATTCTTGGCCACTGCCTTCTGGCTTTCAGAGATTGATAAAGAGTGCTGGTGTACAGGAGCTGGCTAGTCTTAAGCTTGATTGTTAAATATTCAGGAGTCTTATGAGTTGGCTGTTAAACCACTACTAACTTGAAAATGGCCACTGTGAGAGTATTTATAATATAGAAATCAGCAAACACTACAAATCAGGGCTACTTTCCCCCTCCCCACCTGAGCGCCATTTCAACAGCATACCACAGTCCCCTGTTTGCTGATATCTTTTCTGTTTCTTCTTTTCTTGTGCATTGACACCACTTAAATTCGTTTATTATAATTTTAATGGGGTTGCAGGAAGAAAAGGAAATTAATATCTTGCTCTACTATTTTTACTCAGAAATTAGTTTTCCTTATTTTTTTCTTTAATTAAGGTGGCATTATGTCAAATTGTACTGTATAGCAGAATCCAGCACATTTGGTGGTACATTTCAAATAGGCTGTACACAGAACAGAACTCTTACCTGCATATCCAATTCATGGCATCTTTGAGCAATTTCTTCTTTTGCTGACAAAGCTTCATTTAACTCCTCTGTAGTTTTCTTCAACTGGTTAGAAACAAAGAGATACAATTAACATTTCAATATGGCAACAATGATTAATTTCATAGGTATAAATAAGAATCAAAACATTTTTCTCTACAAACGATCATATTTCCTCCCTCTTTTTAGGCCAAAGTGGGAGGTGGGAGGTACGTGTGTGTTTGGGGTAGGGGGGATTGAGATCAAGAACCCTTCTGTAAGAGTCACCAAAAGGCATTTATAAACTTGAATTTCTTTTAGTCCTAAATCTTGTCTTTTCTTTCCTTTGAATTGGGCTCTTTTCCCTACATCAAATTTTCTTACACATCCTTAAAAATATTTTTAATTTGGGCTACTTGGTTTTTGTTAATGTTGATTCTATAGTAACTGAGACATTTTACCTTGGCAAAGTATATATGGGCTGTAGGAAAGGGGGTTTCAATTGTTAAAAAATATATCTAGTGCATTTTCCTTTTTTTTAAAAGACTTATTTTTTATTTTCTGCTTTTTTGTCTCTCCCCCCCTCCCCCGCGGTGACGCACCAAGTCAGCTTCATCGGCGAGCAGTGGCCTTGCCCACTCGCAGGCGGCTTGCCCCGCTTGCAGGCGGCTCTGCCCTGCCCGCGGGCAGCTCCACTCTGCTTGCAGGCAGCTCTGCTCTGCCCGTGGTGACTTTTGCCCTGCCCACAGCGGCTCTGGCCCGCCAACGGCAGCTTTTGCCTTCTCAAGCGGTCTGCCCACCCGGAGAGGCCCCGGGGAACGAACCCAGGGCCTCCCATGTGGTAAACCTGCGCCCTACCCACTGGGCTATACAGCCAGTCCCCTAGTGCATTTTCCAACAAATTTTTCAGTCATCTTAAACTTTATACAATTTGTATAAAGGTTTATCACCATTTTCAAAAGAAAAGATTTTTATTATTCTTATTCTCAACATAAATCAAGCATTTTTAATTTGTTTCCCATTGTTATATAATCCCTAAATTAGCAGAGTATGAAAAAAACGGATTAAAATAAAATTTGTCTATTCATTTCATGTAACCAAACAACTGTGTAATACAGATACAAAAAATGCATTCCAGTTTACACCTTTAAAAGCAAGCACCACAAAGTAAGAATTGACAACTTTAGTTAAAACCATAGCATATATAGAGATTTTTCCACAAAACCATGGGGAAGAAATGAGAGAAGAAAGAATATAAAGACTTCTTGCCTTGGAATTGATGTCCCAGAATAACTTGAATATAGAAACTGACAATGTAACTAACAGTACTTTACCAAGAAGCAATCATTAAAATTATAAAATAGCTTTCTGTTAAAATCGTAAGTATACAACACTGTAGAGTTCTTTAAAAATAGAGTAGTTTCCATAACACATTTAAATATCTCCTGACAGATTATTCACTAGTTCACAAAGATGAAGGCTAGGGTAGAGGAGACATCTTCCATTGAAGAAAAAAGTGACATACAAGATAAAATAGATATTCTGAATTATGAATAAATCATAATATTAAATGTATGTGATTTTCCAGGAAGGCATCTATTGCTACTAGAATACACGAATTAAAGTTATTAAAAGAAGTCAATTTATTTTAAAGGAGGTTATGTACAGATGCTTATATTTAATGATAAATGTGTAGCATCCATTAGTAAGATGGCTTTTTATGTTCTTAAATCTTAGGTAAAATATAAAGTTTTAGAGAATCGTATCAATATATCCCATAAGAAATTTCAACCAAAACATTCTTTTCATCAATATCGAGAGTTTATCATTTTCAATCTTCATGTGAACAAACTCATGCAAAATTAGATACCTGGCGATCAAGGTCAATATAGGCATCATTTCCAACCGAGACTGGGGATTCTTTACTCATCAGCTGAAATTAAGATTTAAGTGATTATAACTTTGAGGTAAAGAAGACATTCTACATAAAACACAAAATAAACAAATGCCCTGCCATGAGATAATTATAAAAATTGAAATGAAACACTAATGTAAAAAGGAACATTTTCTTATATATCAAAGCTTTTCATTTTGGAACTCTTTTTTAACTCCAAAGTAATGCTTTCATTTAAAATTAGAGGCATAAAATCTGGAGCTCATTTTCATTATAGGCCCGGTCATAAAAATAAAGTATTATTTATTCTTATCACTAAAAATGTCTAAGTAAAAATATGGCGAGGTATTTTAAAATAGTGACTTTTCAATAACAACAGCTACACTAAATACCTATCTATTTCCGAAGAATAAACATGGGCAAGATCAATATTAGCCAACGTCAAAATGGCTGATGTTTAATGGTCCACAGGTACACAAATCTATGACTTAATCTCTCTATCCATTGTGTCGCAAAGAGAGAGGATTCAAAGCGTGTGTGAAGGGGTAGGGGTAGAAGGGGATAGAATTCTGATTGTGACAAATGTCAGGGGCAGACTCAAATGGTTCTAGCGTTTCCTTATGTTCTGTGTGAAGGACAAAAGGGCGAGGGCCAATGGGAAGTGTGGGGAGAGAATGTTGAGAGACCTTGTGATTTCAGCCTTCACTCCACTCTACAGGGAAATGAAATGTTAGGTTCAGCTGTACCTTCTTCCTTTATATCAGTGGTTTTCAAAGTGAGGTTACCAGACCAACAGCATCAGCACTGCCTGGGAACTTTTTAGAAATACAATATTGTGAAGGCTCACCACAGATTTACTAAACCAGCAACTCTGGAGTTGGGGTTAAATCTGTTTAGTAAGTTCCCTGGGTGATTCTGAAGTACACTGAACTTTGAGAAGCACTGCTTGATATTAAACTAATGAGAAGTGCTTAAAGTCCCTTTACACAATTAGGGGGGAAAATCTCAAGAAGAGTGAAAAAATACTGGCTTCAATTCTTATGCTTTTATTGAGACAATAAAAAACATAAAAAGAAAAACAACCCACCTTTTCTTCCAATTGAAGAAACTAATACCCCTTGTAGAGAAGGTAAAATTCAGAAAAAAGTATTTAAAAAAAAACATACATTATTATTCTACCATTCAGAAATGACCACTTTTATAATTTTGAAGTATTTGATTTAAGAAGCTATCAGTACCTACCATGGGTTTAGCACTGTTTATATAAGAAAGATAAATCAATAGGTAAGAGTTGTGAATATTAAAAAACGACGTAGCTCAGATGGAAGTGGAAGAAGGGAGACATATTTTCTTCTAGTTTTTTTCCTTCTCCCATTGTTACAGTTTAGTTCTTATAACACAGAACTGCCTCTGAAATAAAAATCCAGGTGTTCCACCTCTGATACAACCTTACCTCATTCTAAGTCTCTCATTCAAGCCTATGTTGTATATCTGCTCAATTTCTTTGAAGCTTCTAGGCCCCATACCTCTCTACTTTTCTCCCTACTTTGCAGTCATTGCCCATCATTCACCTTCTTTCCTATTTTGCTTAAACTCTAGTGAACACCAGTTGGCTTTGCCTGCCTTAAGTTTACTCTTCTTTCTTCTGCTAACAACATCTTGACCTTATTTTGGGAACACCCCCTTCCCTACTTTAGATTCTGCAGTTGATGATTTGTTTAATCAGCTTCTTCTCTATCCACCCTAGGTTTCATGACCTATTACTTCGATGACTTGCCATTACTTCATTCTCTCTTCTAACCACATTTCTTCTTGCTGGCAAAAATCCCAATCCAAGATCAATACACCTAGCCTTATCTTCTGGACATATGCCCTAATTGCTATTGCTGACAGTAAAAAAATTTTTTAAAAAGCCAGTATCTTTATTAATGTATAATTTCCAATTTTGACGGGGCCTTTGAAGGTGCCCTAAAGAAAGGTGTGCTTCTCCAGTCAGCATTCTCCTTTATTCAATATAGTGCAACAGTTATGGGCATGGGGTCTGAGTTCAGACTGCTTAGATCTGAATCCTAGCTCTGCCAATTATTCTATTTGTGTGACTTTGAGCAACTTATTCTAACTCTCTTATGCTTAAGTTTCCTCTTTTATAAATTGGGGGAAATAATAGTTTACAACTCACAGGCTTGCAGTAGGTTGTAAATGAATTACCTGATGTAATGTGTTTACTGAGTGCCAGCACTAACTAGCACATAGTAGGTGCTAGATAAATGTTTGCTGTTACTATTATTATTACATATCTTTGTATTTTGGATTTCCTTAGGATAAATTTGTAGAAGTAGATGTGCAAGATCAATTAGAGTAAAGCAGACCTGTTAGTGGTTCCCTCATTCATTTTCCTGTTCTTGCTTAAAAACAGGATCCTCAAATTTTGACTGGGTCTGTGACCACCTGGAATAAAGACCACATTCTTCAGTCTCCCTATGTTGGTTATGTGAATTAGTTCTGGCAAATAGAATATAGGTGGGAATGGGAATTTCTGGATGTTTCCTTAAAGAAAGTAGGTTCCTTCAATCCTTAATGCTGACTAGAATGTGAATGTGATAGCTGGAGCTTAAGAAACCATAGCTGGACCACCATGTGATGGACCACCATGTGATAATCACATATTATGGATGTCAGAGCAAGGAGACAGAAAAAGCCGTGTTTCTAACGCCTATTGAGCTTCCGTAGCAGCCCAGATCACTAAAGGGCAAATTAAACTTCTATCTTGCTTGGGTGACCATCATTTTGATATTTTAACACAACCAGACATTATTTTATATGATAAATGGAATATACAATTTTGAAAAGATGCACTAATTTACATTCCTACCATCAGCACGGATTGCCAATTGATCATCTTTTAAAAAGCTGTGCTTTTTCAAAGGACTAAAAAAAAAAAAAGTTATCTTTATTTGCATTTAGCATTTTTCAGGTTTATCTTTTTTTTTTTTCCCCTGTTAGTTGCATATTTATGTCCTGTTTGTAAATTGTATTTCCTGGAAGGGGTTCTTTCGTTGCTTTTATGAATTAAAAAAATTGCTCCCATTCTGAGATAAATGAGCTATTAATCTATATTTTACTTTTATAATTTTATGCTTTACATTTAAAATAACCATTTATCTAGAAATTGCTTTGGGTATGGTTAAAATTGAAGATCCATTTCCTGCCAAACAGGAAACCAACAGTTAAATGTGAAACAGACTGCTGGTTTAAGATAAAGATTATTTATAATAGCTTTAGGAATTAGCCTCCTCTTCTTAGTTCACTAAAAGCATTTTAAAAAATCAGGAATAGTTATTGAATAACTCTATCTGTAAGATAAATGTTAAAATGTAATAAAATGAGAAATTTAAATGAGTATGATCTTTTAATAAAAGTGAGATGTTATAAGTTTAAAGAAAAAATTCTCTAAAAATGAGAATTAAAAAAAAATTTTAAACACCTTTATTGATACAGTTCACACACCATATAATCCACCCATTTAAAGTGTACAAATCAATGGTTTTTAGCATATACACACAGTTGTACAACCATCTTTTAAAAAATTTGTACTTTACTATTTAAATTTATATTTGTACCTTTAATTTTTCACATAAACACAAAGACTTCTAACTTACCTCCTGAATGGCTGTCATGACAACATGTTGAACAGATTCCTCCATCATCATAATGGCTTGGATATACTCTGAAAACAAGAATAATCTGGAATGTCACAGTTCAAGTTAAAGAGAATCAAGGGAGTAAAGCTAACACTGCACAGATTCTTTTAAGAAGTAGTTTCCTCTTAGGTATCCCTCATATAAAATTAGTTATATGAGCCACAGGTAAAGGAAAGGCTGAAAATCTTTTGTGAAGATAATTTTTCCCCCCTTACCATTCCTGATCACTTAGGTGGCGACTAGAGGTCATGGGAATGCAGTATCAGGAGTGAGTCAATGTAAAACAAGGCAATGGAAAAGCCTGAAGTCAGGATGAACAGGGCTCCATTTTATTTTCCTAAAAACTAAAAATAGCAGTCTTTCACATTTTTTCCCCTATACTGTATGTTAAAAATTATGAAATCTGTACTTTATTCTTATGAGAAATCAGTGCTCTGAATTGTATATAATTCCTATCCTAACACTTTTTACTATAAAAAAGAAAAAAGTTGATGAACCTGATAGCTGTTTAAGACAAAAAATTAAGATGAATTTTAGAAGCTGATACCGTAGTTAG
Organism: Chaetophractus vellerosus; assembly: GCA_004027955.1. NCBI lineage: Eukaryota > Metazoa > Chordata > Mammalia > Cingulata > Chlamyphoridae > Chaetophractus > Chaetophractus vellerosus. Next base: position 15,126 of record PVKH010005700.1, on the reverse strand, counting down.
ATGAATACTGAACAACCCTGGGCTTTGAAATGATGACCCAAATCCCTAAGAAGCTGAAACAGCAACTTTATCAATGTCAACCTCACCAAGGCCCAAAAAGAAGAATCTGTCAGAAGTGACAAAGTTAAAAATAATGATTTCATGCCTTCTAAAAAAGTCTGGGTAGTAGTATTCAGTATTTTTTAAATCAACAACAGATGACAAAAGTGGCATCAAGCATTCAAAAAAAGCAATAGGCCAGCTAGATTCTAACAAATATGGTAAATACATTTAATAAGAGCCATTTAAAAGGCTAAAGTAATTAGGACATTAAAAATCAAAGATGTTTTCTCGTCCCTCCAAGTATTATATGAAGGGGTTACTATAGAAAACATAATGCTTTACTGAAATACCATCTTAATTACAAGAAAAATGAAAAGGCCTTAAATTAAGGTTATTATGCTCAAAATTAGATCTAAGAAAATCCTTTTATGACTCTTTTAAACTTGAAAGTGTATTATAAGTATTACTAAGAAATTGCCAAAGGGATCTTTTGGCAAGAGTCTCATGTATTTGGGATACCAAACTGTAATCCATTGCCCAACAGGAAAATTTTTTTAAAAAGAAAGTATTTTTACAATACTATTATGACATTCTCGTTCTTAACGCCAAAGCTTTTGGTTTATTGAAAATATGTTTTTTAAGCAAGTATTGTCCTAAGGATACTTATTCTTTTTTTTTTTTATTATTAATTTTTTATTTATTTTTTATATATCTATATACATTTTTAGGATACATTGATTACAAGGATACTTATTCTTAATGAAATGAGCGTACACATACAAATATAACAATACACTAACACACAGACATTTTTATTAGGTCAACAGTAGGAGTATACCATATCTTAAGCAGAAATCACTACTTTGTCAACAAAAGAATTTGTCTAGTCTGAGCACTACTTTTTGTTTTTGTTTTGTTAGTAAGGAGCACCTGATGAATGTTGGACTACAGCAAGGGAGTACTTTTAGACTTCTGTTCAAGGCTGTGGAGTAACCAGCATAGCTGGAATGACCAAACTGCCTTCAATATAAAAGTCTGTGAATATGGAAGAGAAGCAGCAATGGCTTTGACAATGGGGAAGGAAAACTTAATGGCAGCCTATTGGAAGTGAAGAAAATAACAGTGGGAAAAGGGAGGTTAGGGAGTTAGTAAGGTGTGAGAGGGGAAGCGTTAGTTAAGAAGCGGTGTTGCCACGTCAAGGCCCTTCCCCGCGAACACCGTAAAATGCTAAATGATAAAATGATGATGAGAATTACATTAATGTACAATTTTTGGGAAAAAAAAAGAATTTACAAATCGTTAAAGTCCAAAATACAGGTATACATGATTATTGGGTGCATATCCATGAGGCAATGCTGGAGAATGAGGTGCATAATGTAAGTGAGTTTATCCTGAAAACTTAGCTGTTAGGTCCAAAATTTACAGCTCAGTGTGGTGCAAAGAATGTAAGATTAAATGCGAAGAATACATGGGTTTTTCTCTTCACTTGCCTTATGTTATTATATCATAAACGTCTAGTGACAGCTAATATTGAACAATTCAGAAACTCTTTCAGTTCTTAGTTCTTAACTGTATTCCTGAGAGTAGAGGATGCCCTAAATCTGGTAAGTGGGGTGTTAAAATTCTGCCCAGAAAGTTTTCATCATTTATATAGTTTTTTGGGAAAAAGTATATCAAGTTGTTATACAGAATACTTAGTCTGTGTGAAAGCTCAATAAATAATATGACTGTCGTCTTCTCCATAGGGACACAGATATAGATAACATCCTGGGGCCGGCTCGATAGCCCAGTGGATAGGGCGCCGGCATACCACATGGAAGGCCCCGGGTTCGATTCCCGGGGACCTCTCCTAGCGGGCAGACCGCCTTGAGAATGGCAAGCTGCCATGGGCGGGCGGGCCGGAGCCACCGTGGGCAGGGCAAGAAGCTGCCACGGACATGGCAAGAGCCGCCACGAGCAGGGCAGGTCAGATCGCCCGCAGATGGAGCGCAGCCAGCCACCCGCGAACTGAAAGCCGGCCGTGAACGGACGCAGAGACCGCCCACAAGCGGGGAAAGCCGCGCCTGCGCAGTGACCACTCTCGGCGTGCGCAGTGACCACTCTCTTAAAAAAAAAAAAAAAAGATACATCCTATCTTTTCTCATTCCTATTCTGTAGTAAATACAGTTAACCAACTCTTAGCTATATATCTCCAAAAGATCCCTATGTCTTAAGTAGGATCCCAGGAGTTGATGAATCTCCTAACAGAATAAATATATTTTTAATAAGTCATTATATGATATCCATGAACTATATTAATTTCTTATCCACCTTAAAATCAAAGCACCTAGAGAGTTAGTGTCTTTTAAATCTTCCTTATCTGCACCAATCTTCTAACATAACTAAATATTTCAGTAAATATAGAAAAATCACAAATGCAGAATATTCTATATTTTAGGTTTTGATCTAAATTGCATAAGCAAACTAAAATGTAAGGGCATGGTACGCTAAAATTTAAAAGAAATACGGCTAAAGAGAAATAACTATATTGTTAAAAAAAATCCTATATCAGAGACGAGTAACACTAGTCATAGCTTCAGGAAAACAATGTTAACTACTATTGAACTTATTACTAGAACACCAAAGAAGTTTAGACAAGTTAATAAAAATCCATTTTGTATCACTGGTGATGGGGTGGGGCAACAAGGAAAAAAAACCTTTGGGGTTAAAAAAAAAATTCATGCTTTTCAAAGGTCATGTAAATAATAGTAAAATAATGTGCTGTCTTCATTTAGAATTGCCCCTACCTCCCTATTCTTCTGTTTCATCTCCCTGTACCCCTCTCTCCAATTAGTTTTTTTTAATTCATTAATGTCAACTTGGGCCTTTCTTACATTCAATTTCCATTGCTTACTCTTCACCTATTATCCTTCATGTCTTAGCTTAAACACCTTCCCTTACTCACCTAGAATGTCCAGCATTACATTCACCTTTAGAGCGCTTTCCACTCTCCTGGTTCCACAGCTACCTGGGACATTATTCAATGCCCTCCCCGTGCCCCCTCAACTCCAGGAAGGCAGTTACCGTGCCTGTTTTGTCTGACACTCTGTTCCTAGCCCCTAATGGAAGGTATGAATTTAATAAGTATTTGTGAAATAACTCAACTAGAGAAGAGGAAAAAATAAATTTAATAATTAAGGTAAAATTCATCTACTTTATGGAAGATGAATTTGAACAGAATTTTTATAGAAAACAAGTGATTTCTATGCAAATGAGTACTGTCAACAGAGGGAAAAGAAAAGCCATTTAAGAAGATAAATACTTTGGAAGAACTAAAAAAAAAAGATATGCTAATTTATAATTATCATATTAAAGCTGGTCTTCAAGTAACCTAAACAAACCACACATTTGTTGAAGTGGGATTTGTTGTAAACATAAATGTACTGCATTTATTTTTTAAAACTCTGTGGACTAAAATTTAACTGATTTAATAGTTTACCTCAGTGTAAATTAGTGGTTTTACTAATTTTATAGAATAAGCATACATCATTAGGTAAACACCAAAACACTATTTTATGATATGACATTTTAAAAATTGGGTACCTGAAAGTTCACAAAAACACAACAGAAAACGGAACTAAAATTAATATTTTTAAATACCTTATATGAAAAATTATAACAAAATGTTTTCAAGTTTGCCAGCTATACTAAGTGCTTTACATACATGACCTCATTTAGTCCCCACAATAACCTTAGGAAGTAAGCATTAACATCACCAATTTACTAAGAAATCAAAGATTTCCCTTAGAAATTGAGTGATTTTACTCAATATCCCACACTTTGTGAGATGTGGATGAGGATATGAACACAAAGATTTCCTATAGGGCCATTATACCAACTGAATTAATCAATGAACCACTGTATCAGTAATAATGACGGTATATTAGATCAATATGATTCTGGGAAATTTTAGATTTCTGATTGCAAGCAAAAAGAACACAAGGAAAAGTAAAAGATGATAATTCAAACTTCCAGGGTTAATGACAAAATTTTCTGGCCTTGAGATACACATAGGCAAATCATTAATTTTTTAAAAATGTCTCTTTCTTTCTTTGTTAATCTTTCCAACGATAAGCTCAAATAACCCTTTAATTTCAAGGTTTTGTTCTAAAAGTTTTAGAATTATTTATAAATAAATGGAATGAAACACTTTTGTTTATATATATATATAATTATCTCCTTTAAAAAGTAGCCAGGGTGCTGGTGTAGCTCAGTAGCTTGAGCATCTGCTTCCCATGTTAAGACAGTAATTTATTTTCTAAGGAAGAGGATCTGCCAGATTTAGGGGTAGGTGACTCAATTCCAAATTTACTTTGTTTTAGTTACTAGATGTAATAATACTCTTCCCTCTCCCTTTCCCTACAGTATCTACAAACTTGTAAATGTCTCCATATACAAAACCATAGAAAATTTTCTGGAAATTCTTTGAGGAAAACCTTAAGAAGATGTCATTGTCTGTACTGGTGATTAATATGTAAAATGTACAATGTTTTACTTTCCTTAATTATTTTATTTTTTTTTAATTTTTAATTAATTTTTTTTAGGATACATTAATTATTTTAAATGTATACACCAACTTCAAATAAATTACCTTGCTTCTGTTCACAGTTCACAGCACAGCCTAAAATGAGCTGAAGCATCCTTCCAAGTTCTGCAGCATCAGAATGCTCCCCAATAAGGTTCACGTCAGGAAGGGTAAAGTCATTAATTTGCTGTCCTAAAACCTGAATGAAGAGTAAAAGATTACAATTATATATGCCCAAATAAAATATCTGATAGAGACTACCTTGTCACCACCAAACACTCACAACCAAGGGAGAGCTGTTAAGTCCATCTCACTCCCAGTTTCTATATTACCTCCCATACCTAGGTTAAAAAACTATTTTGAGACACAGGAACTTAATCCCTAATGTGATATGTCCGTACACTGAGCAAGGACACTAAGTGCTAACGATTCCATCCCCACCCCAAGACAAGACAGAATGTATACTCTCTGGAGAAGAACCTGAGGGGTTCTTAACAAGGCAGCACCAGAAATAGTTGAGATTAAATATAAATTTCCACCCTCAACAGTAAAATTCTCCCTAGCCACTTTCATTCCATTTGACCACCAATATGCTGGTAGCAGGAAACCTGTATCAGGAAGGAGACTGGAGGATTTCTGTAGGGGGAAATTGGCCCCAAGTGAAAAGACATACACGTAAACAAATGGGTAGGTCTCTAACTGATAACCCTATAGTGAAATTTACTCAAAAAGTACCCCCATTCAGATTCCAATCAATTTTTTACAGTGCTTTACTTTTAAGTATCTCAAGACCATGAGAAAAGTCTCCAACATGAAAAAAAAAAGAGAAAGACAAAACAAAGAAACTCAGAGGAAAGAAAACAATTCAGTAAGTGGAAGAAAATGAAAAAATTTAAACCCTATAATTGGAAGTATAAATAGGTGGTAAAACTATTAGGAAAAACAAGTAAATGATTATAATTCACATTATGCATTACTTTATTATACACTCAGATTGTGAGTATAATTTACAGCACTGAATTATATAGGCAGATGTAGTTAAAAGGGAAAGCTTTAGTTCATATATGTTACTAGAATAAACATTAAAAGATAAAACAGGGAGAGTGGATGTAGCTCAAGTGGTCAAGCGCCTGCTTTCCATGTACAAGGTCCCGGGTTCAATCCCTGGTACCTCTTAAAAACAAAACAAACAAAAAAACCAATTTTCATTGGGGAGAGAATGTAACTCAGTGGCTGAATGCCTGCTTCCCACATTGGAGGTCCTAGGTTCAATCCCCAGTACCTCCTTAAAAAAAAAAAAAAAAAAGTATATATATATATATATAAAACTGTATAATACAGTAAGCTCTATTATAGATGATGGACTTTGATGGACTTTGGTTAATAGTACTATTTTAATAATTTTTTATCAATTATAACAAAGGTAACTAATGTTAAAGAAAAACACAATTATATAAAAGTGCTATCACCAATTTTAACACACGTTCTCCCCCACCAATAATAGGGTGTTGGTGGCAGTGGGGTGGTGTATGGAAATCCTATATTTTATGCATGATTGGTCTGTAAACCCAAAACTTCTCTAATAAAAAAAAAAGTAGGGCAGTGGTTTTCTCTGGGTAGGTAGGGAGGAAAGGGGTTGTAATCAGGGAGGTAAACATGGGCTTTCTAGGGGCGGTGGCAATGTTCTATTTCTTGATCTGGGCAACATGATTGTTCCCTTTATAACAAACTAATAAACTGTACACACACATTTTACATACTTTTCTGCATGTATTTTTATTTTATAATTTTAAAAAGTATTGGATATACAGGGCCTGGGATGGGGTAGGGAATGGGAAATTAATGCTTCAATTGTACAGTTTCTATTCGGGTTGATGGAAAAGTTTTGGTAATGGGTGGTGGTATTGGTAGCACAATACTGTGAATGTAATTAACAGCACTGAATTATATATCCAAATATGGTTAAAGAGGAAATTTTAGGTTGCAATATGTATTACTAGAACAAAAAATTTAAAAACAAAAAATACCCATAGGACTGTAGAACACAGTGAACCCTAATGTAACTGACAGACTATAGTTAATAGTGCAATTATAAAAATATTCTTTCATGAACTGTGACAAATGTCCCATACTAATGTAAGGTATTAATAATGAGGTGGTAGATGAGAACTCTGTATTTTATGCATGATTCTTCCATAAACCTACAACTTTTCTAATTTAAAAAAGGGGATGGACAGCTATTTTAAATAGATGGTGAAGGAAGGCCTCTATGTTATTGTAAAAGCTGAGCAGAAACCTCAAATGTGGAAACAAACCATATAGTTATATCTGGGGGAAAAATACACCAGGTAGAGATTACCATGGGGCAAAGTCCTGGGGTAGGAGTACACTTGAATTCTAGGAACAGCAGGAAGGTCAGTGGGAGTAGGAAAGAGTGGTAGAAGAGGAGGTGAAAGTGCTAGGGTAGGGGACAGGTCATTTAGGTTTTTGTGAGTCATGTCAAGGATGTGGGAGGGAAGAGAAAGAAATATATATGGTCTAACTATTGGTACCTCAGTTTCTTATCTATAAGATGGAGATAATAGCACTTACTGCACTTGCTTAGAGCACAGAACTAAGAACAATATCTGGATCAAAATAACACACTCAGTAAATGGTTCCTGAAGTATCATTGTCATCTCATTGCCATAAATTTTATTTTTATTGTAATACTTTATTTAAATGACCATTTGTCTTTTACAAAATGAGTGTGATGCTCAGAACACAAAATCACTTCTTCTAAGCCCGAAAGACCTACTAAATAGCTCTTATATCACAATTAGAAAATAATATATTCTTCTGGCCACAAAAACAATTACACTCTTGTCTGCTGTATTTCTTCAAGATGTGTAATATTAACTCTATATATACATTCATATATCTGAAATACCCTATTTTTCTTTGAAATGACATATTTAGTTGAAAGAATGTTTTATAGCAATTATATTTACTTAAGATTGTTTGAAATTTTAGAGTACCTACTGTGAGACAGCACTGAGCTAGGGGCTGGCAATGTAACAAAGACTGCGACAGTTCTGGTCTGGACATCATTTCCTGGCACTAGTAAGGTAATGGGATGAGACAACCAAATAAACCAAAGAATGAATAAGAAAACTGCTGCTATGGCAAGCATGAAAGGGAAGAAACAGGGTGATGGAACTGGGGATGGGGGTGAGTGTTGCCCTATTTGAGACAGTGTGCACTCAGGGAAAGCCTCTCTGAGGTAAGAATAAGTTCGGATCTGAGGGAAAAACAATGACAAATAAGCAGAGAGCTGAGAGAAAAACATTTTACACAGCAAGAGCAACAAGCTTGGAAGTCTCAAGAAAGAAAAGGGCTTGGCATATTTGAGGAAGAGAAGGAATATGAACGTGGTTGCAGTGTTCTGGGTGAGGGGAGAATAGTGGAAGAGGAGGTTAGAGGAGTCATGTAGTCCCTGGTAGGTGAGGTAGAAGTGTGGATTTTATTGTCAGTGCATGGGAAACTACTGAAGACTCTAAGGGGAGAGTAGCATAATCAAATTTAAATTTTTAAAAAGTCATCCTGGCTTTGGGGTGGAGGGGCAAGGGTGGGATCAGGAACACCAGTCAGACTACTCTATTAATTGGAGCAAGAGCTAATGATGGCTTGGTGTAGGGTGGTAGCATCAAGGAGAAAGCTTCTTGGAACTTTAATAGGTCTTGCTGAAGATGACAAAAGAAGGAAGGGCTGTAGGATGATTTCTAAGTTTTGGGTTTGAGTAGTTGGGTAGATGGCAGATCCACTTACTGAGATGGGGCAGACAGGTGAAGTGGGTATAGGTGAAGGTATAAATGCAGGTAAGCTTATATATTTGATATGGGGAAAATGAGAGAGTTCCTTTCTGCGCCTATAAAGTTTCTGGAGAGATTGGTTGTAGGGAGGTTTAAAAAGTGACAATTTATCAGAAAGTATTCTTAGAGAGAGGGAAAGAACATATAAGGGAAATAACATAGGTTTCTAAAAAGTGTTGTGTCCATCAGACATCTGTGATAATGAAATTTAATGTAAAACTAGTTAGTTCTATTGCCCGATTTCCCCTCAGCAATGTTTGTTCTGATTCAGACTTACAGGACAAGCTGAGTTCATCTAGGGGTGGGGTTTTGCTAAGGAATAAAATGGAGGGAGGCAAGGGAGTTGGTTATAATGAAGCATGGATGCTAAACTACCTTCAGAGGTAAGGGGAGAAAGGAGAGAGTTAATAGACAGCAAAAAGTGTGGCAAAATTTAACACAAATTAAAAATCATGTAAGGCGATCATGTAACAGTGAAAAAGATTATTCATCTATTAATCACCTCAATGGTATTTTGAATCAACATCCTAGAAACTATGTAATATATTACAAATTGATAATTAATTTTAAAGGCAATTTTTCCTTAAGTTGAAATTACTGTAATATTAAACTATACCATAGTAATATTTCCAAGCAGAATGAGAAAAAAAAGCCCTTACCTCATGATTGTAATCCAGGATTCCCTTTAAAATTTTCTTTAAATTGCTTATCTATTTTAAGAGAGAGAAAACAAGTGGCTTAAGGGCAAGAAAAAATCAAAATGCACTTTATCCTAAAAATCTTCCAAACTAACCATTCTAGTTAATCATAACGTAAATATAAAAAATAAAATTTTACTATCATATATGAATTACTGTCATCTTCAAATAAGGACCATTAATAGCTGAATTTATTTCACTTAAGGGATTTATTAAACAAATTGCTTCCAATTATGTAAAATTTTCAAAGTTGTGACATTAACAAAAACTAAACAGTAACTGAAAAGTCATCCTGGCTTTGGGGTGGTAATCATACTTAACAGTATGATTAAATTATTTCAGTTTTCTGCAGGTAAAAATAAATGTGGCATTCTTAATGAAGATTTGAGTTTGGTATTGATTTCCCTAGAAAAGTGGAGCCGCATCTTACATAGAGATTAAGTTTTAGTCAGAGCAGTAAGCCAAAATTATATTCAAAATTACTTTTGAAAATCCCTTAGAATATCACATCACCAAATCTCTCCACTGTCAGTAAACTGCTGTTTCTTTAGTTGAGCACTAAATAAAGTAGGTATTTAGGAATTATAAGGTTAAAAAAATACTATATCTTGAAACCCAGGAATAACACTCAGCATAGCAAGATGCTTGTGCTATAAGAAGCATCCTAGAAATGAGACAGGATGAGGGATCAAAACACACTGATGTTGCCTTCCAACACTGACTCACTCCAGACCATAAGTTCACTGGCCACATGTTATCTGGAGAAATGGCAGGCAAAATCACTTGCACTACGGACTGTAAATTGTACATATTCTCTCTTTTTTTAGACCCAACTCATCCACTTGAATTAACGTTAAGTGTGTTATGTGATATGATTCTGATGATCATCTATATAGCATGCCCTGGTCAATGTTAGTAGTATGTACCCCAGAAAATCATGTTCTTAAAAAACTGGTCCAAAAAAGTAAAATAAAAATATTGGTCCAGGGAGTGGATGTGACTCAAGTGACTGGGCTCCCGCCTACCACGCGGGAGGTCCCTGGTTCAGTTCCCAGTGCCTCCTAAAGAAGATAGCAAGCTGGTGCGACGGGCAGGTGTGGGTGAGCTGATGCCACAAAATAATGCAAAAAGAGACACAAGGAAAACATAATGAGAGCCATAACAAAGCAAGGAGTGGAGGTGGCTCAAGCGATTAGGCACCTCCCTCCCACATCGGAGGTCCTGGGTTCAGTTCTTGGTGCCTCCTAAAGAAACAAGGAAGATGAACAGACAACAGCAAATGCAAACAACGAGGGGGTGGGGTGAAATAAGTAAATAAAATAAATCTTTAAAAAAAAAACAAAAAAAAAAACTGGTCCACTCTTGTGGGTGTGAACTTATGGGACATTTTGATTAGGTTAGTTCAGTAAGGTATAGCCCAGGGTGGGTCTTAAACTTCCTCTTGGAGTCCTTTATAAGAGAATGAAATTCAGACAAAGAGAGAAAGAAGGCTGCAGAAGCAGACAGAAAGTCACTAAAGCCAGAAGCTGAAACCAATGACACCTGGAAGAGAAGGCAGAGACCAGCAGACGCTGCCATGTGCCTTGTCATGTGGCAGGAGTGCAGGATCGCTGGCACCTGATATTTGGGGAAAAAGCATCACCTCATGAGGCCTTAATTTGGATGTTTTCACCACCTCAGAACCATAGGCTTCTAAGCTAATAAATCCCCATTGTAAAAGTCAACCCATTTCTGGTATATCGCATTTCAGCAGCCTAGAATACTCTGTAGATTATACCAATGACAATTTCCTAGTTTTGATATTTTACTAGAGTTTTGCAAGTGTTGCCATTGGAGAAACTGGGTGAAGGGGACAAGGGTGAAGGGTACACAGTACATTTTTTATTTTGCAATTCCCTGTGAATCTACAGTTATTTCAAAATATAAAGTTGAAAAATCAATTTAGTGGGTTGCAATTAATACTTTTTAAAGTAAAAACCATCTATTTCTCTCAGTAGGTAGGTCCTTTTATAATCCTTACTATACAAATGGGTAAACTGGGGAACAGAAAGGTTAAGCAACTCTCTCACAGACAGTAAATGAGAAAGCTGTGATATGGACACTGACACTCTGGCTTCAGAGTCCATGCATTTAGCCACTATACTTTACTGACTTACATTTGTATTTTGTGAGCAAATTTAGGTTATCTCCAATCTTCAATCCTACATTATTTCAGTATAGGAAATTTAAGTTTTCAAAGCTCACAGGACACATCAGACCAAAAAAAAAAAAAAAAAATCAACAAATGTACACACAAAAGTATTTAAGGATTAACATTTGGGAAAATAAAAGGAAAATACCTTTAGTCTCCAATTATCTCCTACTTCAGTTTTTATTCTATTTAGCCAATTTTCATCAAAATATGCAGGATCTCTGTAAATAAGGAAAAGCTTGCATATTAAGATCATGTATTTAGCAAATTAAAAAACAAAACAAGGAAAACTGAAACCCATTCCCATATCACCACTTAACTGCAACACAAAAAACATATTTGCCACATACCAGACATTAAATAACATAGTACATGAAACTGATAGAATCATAGCAGATTTTTCTAAAATCAACTTACTAGCTCATTTAAAAAAAAGATTTTATCAAAAGCATAAACTAAAAGGTAAAAACAATGGAAATATATAGTTAATACATTTTAAAAACAAATTATAGAAGAGTATACTAACCCAGAATTAACAGTTGCAGATATCACACTAGTTTCTAAAAATGATCAAATATCAATGACATGCTTTTAATTGGGCAAAAGAAAACATAGCAGGAAGGTTAAAATAAGTTTTTCAGTTACTATTTCAATGACTCCCATCACCAATAATGTCACTAATATTTCAAATTCTTCAAATAACAAAGACAGAGAAACCCCTGAGAGGTTCAAAGAGAGGAGGCCCAGAAGAGAGGGGAGCCATATGCCTGATCTCCCACAGCTGAGCTCAGAGAGCTTCGCCTAATGCCTTGATTTGGACAGAGCCACCATTATGCCCTGCCATGTGCCTGATCACCCACAGCTGAGCTCGAGAAAAAGCATCTTTAGATGATGTCACCATGTACCTGATCGCCCATAGTCAACCTTTGATGAGACAGCATCTCTGATGATACCTTGATTTGGAGCTGTAATTCACCAGTTTAAAGCATACAATGCAACGGTTTTTAGTATACTCAGAGTTGTACCACCACCAAAACCTAATTTTAGAACATTTCCATCTCCCAAAAAGAAATCCTGTATCTGTTAGCAGTCATTTCCCATTTTCCCTTACTCGCAACCCCTAGGAATTACTAATCTATTCTCTCTCTCTATGGATTCTGGATATTATACATGAATAAATGAAATTATATAATATGTGGTCTTTTGTGTCTGGATTATTTTGTTTAGCTTGATATTTTTAATGTATCAGTACTTCATTCCTTTTTATGGTCAAATAATGTTTCAGTGTATAGATAAACCAGGTTTCATTTATCCATTCATCCATCAGATGACAACAGTGGGCAGACAAGTGGGTTGTTTCCACTTTTGGCTATTATAAATAATTACAGCTCCATAAAGCTGTTGTTTTAAACAGTAATAGATATTAAAGTTAATATTATCTAGTGACATAACATAGGCTTCAAAAATAATCATAATGTATTTCTATGAGGTAGATTTAACTTTTTTCATATCTAAATAAGTGCCTTTTTAAATAATAAAATTAAAAATTGTAAATAGCACTTTACCTCATTCAAGATAATTTGAACAAAATTTAGTACTGATTATATTTATCAGTTTGAGTTGCTGTTTTGGCCAAACTGTTTTCCAAAGATAGTGTACCATTTTACATTCTCACAAGCAATGTATGAGGGTTTCAATTTCTCTAGCTCACTGACAACACTTATCTGCCTTTTTTACTATCATCCTAGTGGGTGTAAAATGGTGTCTTTTTGACTTTGTTTCCCTAATGACTAATGATGTTGAGTGTCCTTTAATGTGTACATTGGCCAATTTTGCTTATCTTCTTTGGAGAAAAGTCTATTCAGATCTTTGCCCATTTAAAAATTGGGTTGTCCTTTCATTATTGAGTTATAAGAGAGCAATTCTTCTAAATACAGGAACTCAGAGAAGTCTTAATAAAATGTTTCAAATCAAGCATAATGGTAGAGTCTGCTTATTCTCTAAAAAGATTACTAAATCAAAAACTCATAATCATGTGTGAGCTAGAAAGGGAAGACAACGAAAATAGCTGCTACTATCATGTACACCAGTAATAAACCAGGCATTCAATCAGGCACCTCACAATCACAACAACATTGCAAGGAAGATACTATTATCCCTATGTTAAATTAAAGAATATCAGACTCAGAAATTATGTAATTTTCCTGTTTATTCAAATAATAAGTGGCAGAGTTGATGGTAGTCATTTTTGTTAAAAAAAAGACCAGTAGAAGTCAACACACAACTGTGTTGTGTGTTGTAAAGTAATAGTAAAGTCCTGTGGCTAATTATCTCCCTTATGCCCAGTAAACTAGGCCACAAGCTGAAAAAAGCCAACATCATCTATAATGCTGTATGTTCCTTAACTGTAAGTACTTGTTCTCATTCACTGCTGTATTGCCCAATGCCTCATGTCTGGCATTTAATAGGCTCTTGATAAATACTTAAGGACTGAAAAGTATAACATTTGGAAAGTGATAGCATTTTTAATTTAATAAGCTTCCAATTTACTACTTAAGCAGAACATGCCAGGAATAGTAATCTACAGCCTTCTTATAGTCAAGGTGACTTTTCCTAGTAATGAACTTTGATTCAATATGCAGGCACCTGGCCATATCTTGTTTCTAGAAGCAGTTTACAATTTGCAGTGTTTTCCAAACATTCCTTTAACAATTGCTCTCAGGCTAGGATCAACAACATAAAGGTGATTTTCTCAAAAAATCTTAATATATTATAATTATATGTAAGTATGTAAACAACAACTGATACTCTCATTAGGTGTTCTTCATGAGTAAGAAGCTATCTTTAGCTTCTTACCATGTCCTGACCTCTGCTAAGAAAAAAAAGAAGGGGGTAGGGTAGGAAATACAAAATAATTTGTTTAAATTTTGCCAGGAACATATTTATCTATAACTTGTATACCAAGTACACAAGGCAAAGCTCATTAATTTTAATTCTTAATATAATTCCAGAAACATATTGTTTTCACAGAAACCAAAAGATTTAAATTTTATTTCTACTGCTAGAATTATTTAAGCACTGTAATGTTGTTAATGAAACCCCCCCCTCAAATTAAGATAGGATCTGATACAAACATTGTATTTTGATTCCATTTCTTAATAGGGCATTTTTTTATTAGCAAACAGCGTATTTATAGATAGGTGAATTGTTAGGTATGACTATTTTTAATGATCTTTTAATTATCTAAAATAATCAGTTTTGTCCTCTGACATTAAATGTATACTGGAATGCGAATATTCTCGCTGCCCTAATTTTGTGATAATCAGGGTAGGCTAAACATTCACTATCTTAGAAACCATGCATGTGTCCCCAGACCTAGTTTTTCTCCCTAGGTCTGGTTTTTAGAATGCTGGTGATAAACAAGGCTGATTTATTATATGACCATCCTGTATGGGAAAAGGCTGTAATTTTGGGTATCTTCGGTCAACCTTAAGAGATATAGCAGGCGGACAGATGTGGCTCGGGTGGTTGGGCATCTGTCTCCCATATGGAGGGACCTGGGTTCGACCCTTGGGACCTCCCGGTAAAAATTTAAAAAAGAAAAATATAGAAGGCACATGGGCCACCAGGCCCTGTGCGCGGGTGAGCCGCCAGGCCCTGCATGCGGGTGTGCCGCAAGCCACGGAGCAAGATGATGACATAACAGGAGAGTAACACAAAGGAGAGCCAAGACAAGACACATGGAAAAACCAGGAACTAAGGTGGCGCAGGCAGTAGTAG
>PVKH010005699.1:0-21795 GCA_004027955.1 Chaetophractus vellerosus | reverse complement strand
TAATTGCCAAATATTTTCTCCCATTGAGTTGGCTGCCTTTTCACCCTTTTGAGAAAGTTCTTTGAGGTGCAAAGTGTTTAATTTTGAGGACGTCCCATTTATCTATTTTTCTTTTGTTACTTGTGCTTTGGGTATAAGATTTAAGAAACTACCACCTACCACAAGATCTTGAAGATGTTTTCCTACATTTTCTTCTAGGAGTTTTATGGGTGTTGCTTTTATTTTTAGGTCTTTGATCCATTTTGAGTTAATTTTTATATAAGGTGTGAGAGAGGGGTCTTCTTTCTTTCTTTTGGATATGGATATCCAGTTCACCCAGCACCGTTTGTTGAATAGACTGTCCTGGCCTAGCTGGGAGGGCTTGACCATCTAGTCACAAAACACTTGGCTGTAGATGTGAGGGTATATTTCTGAGTTTTTTATTTAGTTCCATTGGTTAATGTGTCTGTCGTTATGTCTAATGCTGTTTTTACCACTGTAACTAAGTAATATGTTTTAAAATCCGGAGGTGAGAGTCCTTCAACTTTGTTCTTCTTTTTATGATCTTTTTGGCTATTTGAGACCCCTTACCCTTCCAAATAAATTTTATCATTCGTTTTTCCATTTTTGCAAAAAAGTCTATTGGGATTTTTATTGGGATTGCATTGAATCGGTAAATCAGTTTGGGCAGAACTGACATCTTAACGATACTCAGTCTTCCAATCCATGAACATGGAATGTCCTTCCATTTATTTAAACCTTCCTTGGTTTCTTTTAGCAATGTTTTGTAGTTTACTGAATACAGGTCCTTTATGTCCTTGGTTAAGTTTATTCCTAAATATGTGATTGTTTTAGTTATTATTATAAATGGATTTTTTTCTGATTTCCTCCTCAGATTGCACATCAGTAGTATATAGAAATGCTATTGATTTTTGCATATTAATCTTGTATCCCACCACATTGCTGAACTTGTCTATTAGCTCCAGTAGCTTTCTTGTGGATTTTTCAGGAGTTTCTAGATATAGGCTCATATCATATCATATCAGCAGATAGTGAAAGTTTTACTTCTTCCTTTCCTATTGGTTACCTTTCATTTCTTTATCTAGTGTAATTGCTCTAGATAGAACCTCTAGCATGATATTGAATAGCAATGTTGTCAGTAGGCATCCTTGTCTTCTTCCTGATCTCAGTGGGAAAGCTTTCAGGATTTCCATTGAGTACAATGCTAGTTGTAGGTTTTTCATACATGCACTTTACCATATTGAGAAAGCCCTTCTATCCCTATCTTTTGGAGCGTTTTTATCAAGAAAGTGTGCTGTATTTTGTCAAATGTCCTTTCTGCATCAATTGAGAGGATCATGTGATGTTTTGTCTTCAATTTATCAATGTGGTTTATTACACTAACTGAGTTTCTTTTGTTGAACCACCCTTGCATACCTGGGATAAAATCCACTTGATCGTGGTATATAATTCTTTGATTGTGCATTTGGATTCTGTTTGCAAGCATTTTGTTGAGAATTTTTGGATATATATGCATTAGAGATACTGGTCTGTAATTTTCTTTTTGTAGTATCATTATTTGGTTTTTCTATTAGGGTGATGTTGGCATCATAGAATGAGTTTGGCAGTGTTCTTTCCTGTTCAATTATTTTGGAAGCGCTTTTGCAAGATTGGTATTAGATCGTCTTTGAATGATTGGTAAAATTCACCTGTGAAGCCATCAGGTCCTGGGATATTCATCTTTGGGAAGTTTCTGATGACTGTTTCAAGCTCTTCACTTGTGATTGATTTGTTGAGGTCTATTTCTTCTAGGGTCAGTGTAGGTAGTTTGGGTGTTTCTAGGAATTTGTCCATCTCTTCTACAATGTCTAGTTTTTTAGCATACCATTGTTCATAGTATCACAACTGTTCTTATGATCTCTCTTATTTCTGCAGGGTCAGTGGTATAGTCCCCCCTCTCATTTCAGATTTAATTTATTTGTGACTTTACTCTTTTTTTTCTTTGCCAGTCTAACTAAGTGTTTGTCGATTTTGTTGATCTTCTCAAAGAACAAACTTTTGGTTTTGTTGATTCTCTCTATTGTTTTTATTTGTTTGTTTGTTCTCAATTTCATTTATTTCTGCTCCAATCTTTACTGTTTCTTTCCTTAGGCTTGGTTTGGCATTAGTTTTCTGTACTTTTTCTAGTTACTCCAGGTGTGCAGTTAGGTCTTCAATTTTAGCTCTTTCTTCTTTTCTAATATACGCATTGAGGGCTATAAATTTCCCTCTGAGCACTGTCTTTGCAGCATCCCATAGGTTGTGATATGTTTTGTTCTCATTTTCACTTGTCTCAAGATGTTTGCTGAATTTTCTTTAAATTTCTTCTTTCACCCACGGATTATTTAAGAGTGTGTTGTTTAATCTCCTTATATTTATGAATTTTCCTTTTTCTGTCCATTATTGATTTGCAGCTTCATTCCATTATGATCAGAGAAAGTGTTTTATATATAATTTCAATCTTTTTAAATTTATTGAGACTTTCTTTGTGACCCAACATTTGGTCACATGAAGAAGGATCCATGAGCACTTGATAAGAAAGAATATCTTGCTGTTTTGGGGTACAATGCTCTATAGATTCTTTTAGGTCTAGTTCATTGGTCATATTATTCAAGTTCTCTGTTTCTTTATTTATCCTCTGTCCAGATGTTCTATCCAATACTGAGAGTGGTGTATTGAAGTTACCAACTATTATTGTAAAGACATCTGTTTCTTTCTTCACTTTTGCCAATATGTGGCTCATGTATCTTGGGGCACTCAGATTAGGTGCTTAAATATTTAATATAGTTATTTCTTCTTGGTAAATTGGCCCTTTTATTAATACATTATGACCTCCTTCATCCCTTATAACAGTTTTGCATTTGCAATCTATTTTGTTGGATATTAGTATCTCTACTCCAGCTCTTTTTTGGTTACTATATGCATGGAATATCTTTTCCCAACCTTTCACTTTTAACCTGGTTGTTTCATAAGGACACAACATATAGATGGCTCATATTTTTTTTAATCCATTCTATCAGTCTATGTCTTTTGATTGGGGAGTTCGAGTCATTAACATTCAATGTTCTTACTGTAAAGGCATTACTTTATCCATTTTGTCCTTTGGCTCTCTTTCATCACATTGTTCCATTGTCTGTTTACTTAACCTTTAGTTTACCCTTCTTAATAATCTTTTTTTTTTTTTCTAAACTCTTCTCCAACTCTTTTACCCCCCTTTTTTCCCCCTTTCAGGCTGCAGCACTACCTTTAGTATCTCTTGTAATTCTGGTTTTTTAGTAACATGTTCTATCAGTTTTTGTTTGTTTATGAAGACTTTGAACTCACCCTCATTTTTGAAGGACAGTTTTACCAGATACAGAATTCTTGGCTGGCAGTTTTTCTTCCAGTACCTTAAATACATCATACCAGTTTCTTCTCGCCTCCATGGTTTCTGATGAGAACTTGGCACTTAGTCTTATCAAGTTTCCCTTGTATGTGATGCTTTGCTTTTCTCTTGCTGCTTTCAGAATCCTCTATCTCTGATATTCGTCATTCTGAATAGTAGGTGTCTTGGAGTACAACTGTTCAGATTTGTTCTGTTTAGGGTATGTTGTCCTTCTTACATACTGATATTTATGGTCTTTCCTAGCAGTTGTGAATTTTTGGTCATTATTTCCTCAAATATTCTTTCTGCCCCTTTTCCATTCTCTTCTCCTTCTGAGACACCAGTAATGTGAGTGTTTGTCTGTTTTGCATTATCATTCAATTCCCTGAGACTCTGTTCCATTTTTTCCATTCTCTTCTCCTTCTGTTCTTCTGTATTTTCCAGTACAGATGTTCTGTCTTTGAAATCACTAATTCTGTCTTTGAGCAACTCAGATCTGCTCTTATGTGCCTCTAATTTATTTTTAATCTCATCTATCCTGTCTTTCATTCCCATAAAGTCTTTTAGTTTTCTTTGCAGGTTTTCAAATTGTTCTTTAGGCTCACCCAGTATTTTCTTAATATCCTTTATTTCTTTAATCATATTTTCTTTAAATACTTTGAAGTAATTTAGGAGCATTTTGTGATTAGCACTGATTAATTGTCTTAAATCCTGTATTTCTTAAGGATATTTGGTTGTTTCTTTGACTGGGCCATCTCTTCCTGTTTCTTAGTGTGGCTTGTAATTTTTAGCTCATGTCTAGGCATCTGAATATGTTGGTGAATTTACTCTGATGGCCAATTTCTCTCTCTTGTCTATTGTTTTTTTTCCACAGCTCTTCTTTGATATTTGGTTAAGCTTATTCTAAGTCTTTAAAATTGCCCAGCTTAAGATATCAAAATCAAGCCGAGGCTTGCTAATGGAGGTGCAGATTTTCTCCCAAGGGTAAGGATAGTTTTTGTTCATGCAATTTCCAGACTAGCCAGCAGATGGCACTGTTGGGTGCACCTTTCCACAGAGGCATTCTGGTCTTGGCTTTTCTGTGTTCCTGTGTTGAATCTCTAGAGCGGAGATTCAAAGTGGGCTCTGCTGGCCTAATTCACTGAAGTAAAGCCCCAACCTCCTCCTCCCTTTTCTCTTGAAACAGCTGACAGGGAGGAAGATGTCTGTTCCTCTCTCAGTCAGCTGCAGTGAACCAGGGGTTTTACCCAGCTTAATATCTTGGGGGTAGGGAAGGGGAGCCCTTCCCGGCCACTGCAGGGGCTTGGTAACTCATGTTTGTTTGTTTTTTTGTTGTTGTTTTTTTTTTGTATTTTTTGACTTCTTCATCTCTGTCTCTCACCCTCCTGGGAGTTTTATAGCACTGTCCTGGTCTGCTGACCCTAAAAGAAGTTCCCTCAGACAACCTTTGGCTCTTTCTCCATTGTTTTTGTGAGAGTATTGAGCTCTGCCTGTTAGTTCAATGCCATCTTTCCACAAACCCCCTGTCAATAGTTTTTTGTCTACATAATTAGTATAAACTCAGTTAAAAATATACAACTGTCAACCCAGAATTTAACATTGGTACACTATTATTAACTAAACTAAATACCTTATTTGAATTTCACTTATTTTTTCACTGATATCCTTTCTCTGTTTCAAGGTGAGTAAGGGATATTTAGAAACTCGGTACTTTTGTAACTTTTCTATAAGCCTTAATTTAGTTCATGATTAAAAGCATTTTTTAACTTTTTAAATTGAAGCTTATCATTCATAAATGAACATACATAAACAATAAGTTCATAGTAAAAGTTGTGGACTTACAAATTTGCATATCATCATGCAGGGCTTCCATACATTACCCCACCACCAACACCTTGCATTGTTGTGAAACAATTGTTACAAACTATGAAATAGCATCATCAAAATATTACTGCTAACTATAGCCAATATCTTACATTTGGTGTGTTTTTCCCCCAACCCACCTAGTTATTTATAGTCTCTATTAGTATTATATACTTGGTATAGTTCATGAGAGAATGTTTTCATATTTGTCCTGTTAACCACATATTTTTCCGTTTGGAGTAATGAAAATGTTCTAAAATTAACTGGGGTGATGACAGTACAACTCTGAGATGAATATGAGAGCCACTGAGTATATACTTTGGCTGGATTGTACAAAGCATGGGACTGTATAACACACTGAATTGTGTGGTGGAAGATGGAAAGTGGCCAAAAGTTTTTTTAAGCATACAAAAAAAAAGGAAACAAAATACTACAAGTTTGGAAGAGTGAAAATAATGTTTTAATTTTTCTTTTGAAGAAACCTATTAAAAGTGATGACATGGAATACAATTATGTAAAAGGAGATTTTTACACGCAAGATTTTAGTAGAGAAAGCTTGAAGCTAGTCTACCCGTAAACTTACAGATTTACCATGTATTTGGTAATATACCAGTAGCAAAAAAGCGACAAGCAGCAACATCTAGATCATGTGAGTCCGAAACAAAAATGTAGACAAATAGGCTCTGCTGCCAGCCTCGTTCAGCCTCCTTTTAGCTTAAATTCTTTTATTGTATTCTAACTGACCTCTCCTCTCTGCAGCTGTATTTCTCTCCGATCCGTCTGGCAGCACACTTTCTGACTATCTTCTAGGGTGCAACTTCCTCCGTGTCAGTCCTCTGCCCTGAAACTGTCATCGCCTCCGCATTGCCTATGGCAGCATTTCTATACTGTGGTCCTTGGGCCACCTGCAGGCAAGTGACCTGGAGTGCAAGTTAATAATGTGGGTCCTTGGACTGAACCTCAGCTCTTCTGAATCACAGTCCCTGGACATTCCAAAAAGCATCTAACTAGTGAGACCTACAGCATGTAGTTCTTATATGCACCCTTGCCCTTCAAGACCCTCTTACACGCTGTTCTTTCTTCTCCCTCCCAAAGGGCCTATCTTAGTGACTAATTAAGTCTAATCCAACTAAGAGGCAGGTCTCGGATTTTTTTTTGCATTTTACAATATACATTCCCATACTTACTTAAATTGTTTTATTCCCATCACAAATTAGCTTTCTAAGTAATTTCCTCAGATTTTGACTGTAGACACGGAGGGGAATGAGCAAGGTAGCCCAGAAGTGATGGGATTGAATTCCCCACCAGCCAAATACTAAAAGGACTTAGAATAAGTTGTCGTTTTATTTTATATAATTTGAAAAATGTAATAAGATATTTCTTCCTCACCTGAGTCTATATTTGCAAAATGGTGCCCATCACATGGGTTCTATAGGCCAAAACTATTCTCCTTCGAACTGAGGTCACCTTTGATTTCAGCATCAGATATCTGAGCAGCTAGATGTCTTCCTTCATGGCTGTCCCAGCAGTGCAGGCGAGGGGACAAACAGAAGCAGGGGCAAGAAACCTGCATTCCCCAGAATCAGGCAGTGGCAGCATGGGAGGCCAAGAGAACATAAACAGTTCCTCAAACACAACAGGGCTCAAAGCCATGCAGGGCTGAAGAAGACCAGAGGGTGCCCGTCAGCAGAAAGGTCTGGTTAGAGTCCACAGGAATGAGGGCTTTGACAATGGCAGGCAGGCAATTGGAGTTCACCTTGGCCTCTATTAAGAGTCAGTCTTCAGCAAATTTAGCAGAGACATCTACAGGTGTTTTCCATCTATTAGGGATGGAAAAAGAGACAAATTAAAGGCAATTGCCTGGCATAGCCCTTGACTGATACTAAAACTCCGCAGTTGAGGGAGGGGACAGTAGGACTGGAATGACTTCACTTCCATACCTGTGACCAGTTCTCTAACAGACCTATTGTTTTAAATCTATTACATTAAAAAATAGCAATATTGTGTTTTGTTTTGGTTTGGTTTTAATGGTATTGATAAAAATCTTGTAGTGTAATATTTTTTCACAAAAATATTAGCCAATAACTAAATATAGAAATTCTTATTTTTCTACTTCCCCAGGAATAGATAATATAATTCCTTGCTCTATAGGGAATTCTAGTTTCAAAGACATTCTTTCCGATTGTTCCAAGAGCCACACTCATATTTGTTCACACAGTCGTTGTGCTTTCTCATCACGACCAACACGTGGGTACACTATCCTCTTAGCTGGAATGTGGAGTTCACAGATTGGCCCTCACCCATGGTTAGCCAAGGATGAAATAGGGTTTGCTCCCCTGTGGAAAATTTCCACTTTCCAGGCCTGGCATTTGGAAACCTAAGACAAGAACATTTATTTCACAGCAGTGGGCACTTAACTTCTAAGGTTGTGTTTTACTCATCTTGGTTTGTCATTAGGTTAGACCCCCAGTCTCACTTAAAAGCATTTTTGCAGAAAGGACATACATAACCTTGGCAGAGCATAGACTAATAAACTATTACTTTTTAAGATGTAGCTCCAATATCTCCTATTCCCTGATTCCCTGAAACTTGCAAACAAAAGTGGTCATGCCTTCCTTTCCATTTCCATTCAAATCTATCTGAATGTCACATTCTAGTTAAATTCTAACACATTGTTATTTTTAAGTATAGCATAGGGTTTAGGACTGCATGAGAACTTGGGCTCTGAATTCAGAGGAATTTGGTTTGGAATTTTTGTCCAGGTGTTGTAAGCTATGTGATACTTTGGACATGTTTCCTAGCCATGTTTGTTCACCTGTAAAAGGTGGATAATGATAGAATGTAGTTCTTAGGGTAGTTGTGAGAAATAAGTGGGGATTAAGCATCTAATACAGAATAATTTCCCTATAAATAATAGTTGTTATTAATACCTCTCTAAACTGTAAGCTTTTCAAGATCAAAACTCATGTTTTATTCAATAATGTATATATCTTATAGGCTCTGGTATGGTGTCTTATACAAAATAGGCACTAAAAGATAATTTTTAAATAATCAGCCCTGAAAGAGATATTGATTTCCCCAATTTAGGAGGAGGAAACTAAGGCTTAAATATTTTAACTTACTTTCCCCTGGTCACATAGTAAGGAGTGCAAAGTTCTTGTTCTACACGCCTCTCTGTGCCCAGTAAGCTTTGCCTTTCATAGTCCTTGGCACCTTCTGCCCTGGGAAGGACTGTGTTGCTGGTGTGAAGCCTCCTTTCTCACCTTGTCTGAGCTCTGAGCACCAGCCTATGGGATCCTGGGTCTCACACTAACACACATGTCCATCAGGATCAAACATGGTCAGATAACTAATTTGATGGTTGCATGCTTAATCCAATCAATTGTTGGCTAATTGGCCATTAAAATGGCAGATAACACAGACCCCAGAATGCTTTGGCAGATTCATGGTCACACACAGGGACTGCTTTTGTGTTTCCCACCAGCAAAGCCATCTGAGAAAGCAGGAGAGAATAACATCTTTCAAATTCTCTATCCATACGCTTCTTTTTCTTTTTTTTAAAAAAAGACTGCTGATTTTCTCTTTTGAAATAGGAGGGTTTTTTTTAAAAGTATTCTTTAGAGCTAAGACTGTGCCCCAAATTCACCTCTGTATGATTTGAGAAAATGATTTAAGTGGAATTTGCTGAACACTCTCTAAGTATTTACATTAATAGATATGGCGTATAACAAATATTTTAATAGATATCTAAATCTTTAAAACATACACTGATCATAACATGCCATATTTTTTCACTAAAATTATATAAAGACAAAAATTAATTCATTTTTATGTAGATACAGTATATACACTTATCAAAATGAGCAACAAATTATTTTAGAAAAAGTCCTTCCTACCAAGACACAAAACTCAGAGGCTTTAAAGATAAATACTGGCACATATTACTGTATGAAAGTCTTTGAATTTCTACATGGGAAACAACAAATAAACCAATGCCAACTGCAAACTTGGAAAATTTTTTCATCATATAAGAAAAAAATTTTAATAGCCTTTATAATGAACACCTTCAAATCAATAAGGTACTTATAGACATATAAAAGGAGGAGTGGACAAAGAACATGAACATGTAGTCACAAAAGAAAACTACAGGTAATTAATACAGACATAGGGCAAGATACTTAACCCTAGTCATAACTAGGTACATAAGAGCTGAAAAAAAGTGAGGCATTTTTATCACTACAATTAGACAGTTGTGTCTGAAAATTAATGTATATCTTTAGAAGAGTTACACATGTTTAATAAAAGTGGCCTGCTATGAAAAGGAACCTGCATGCCTACAGGAACGCATTTTTGAAAATATATTAAAAACAAGAAATCAAAGGCGTCTGGGTGAGCTCCTTCCCTTTGCAGCCATGTTTCCCGCCGTCCAGCTATTCTAGGAGGCAGGCAGCCACCAGCCTCAGTGAACACATGGCCAAAGCCCGCAAGGCCCCCATGGAAAATTCAAATTAGGGGCATTAAACAGAGCCGGAAAGAAAAATCTCTCCCTTTGAGTTTTTCCTAAAAGAGATGAGTAGATACTGTTAAGGAAAGGAGCGCGCATCAGTGATGTGTGGTGACGTAGGAAGAGAGGCTAGAGTGCAGTCTCTGTCACTGAGTTACTCTGGGCACGTGCCTCACTCCCTTCAAGCTCCAGTTTCCGGATTGGTTCATACATTATTTTATTCATGAATATTTACACTATTAACTACCAGCTTCACGAGGTCGGGGCTCCTGTTATTCTGTCGACCCACATCAATGCAATGTGCAGCAGAGGTCCTGAGACAGAGCCGGCCGTCTGCGTCCTACTTGCTGAATGACAAGGGGGGGAGTGAATCATAGCATTGGGAAAAGAGGACCGCCCGTCTGCTTGCGATGTCTAGGGGAAAAACTTATAGAGACAACCGATACTATGGAAGGTGGGCCCGAACTGCGCTCGGAGAAGTGGGGAGAGATCTTCAACAGGAAAATCAAACCCTCTGATGATTGCTGGAGGTCAAAGAACACTTTCCTCTCAAAGGGGAAATGAGGGAACAGCTAATATATGGGTAAATATAGAATGTATTTAGAAAGGATGGCCCATATACATTTGTATTACAAGAGAAATATATCCTAAGTACAATTAGTTTATAAAAAGACAAGCATCAACCAAGTGAAAAAGCAGTTCTATGCTGTTTCCACGTTTATGTTTGTATATATGTGTGCATATGTGTGTGTGTGAGTGTGCATTCGAATGCCTGTATATGCATATAAACACCAAAAGACTACATCAAATTCTTGGCAGTGGTTTTCTCTGGAAAATGTTAGGATAACAAGGGGACTTTCACTTTCTGTTTTCTTTTCCCTGGTTTGAATGTTTTACAATGAATACGTGCTGCTTTCGAAATCGGCTAAGACAATAGAGATCCTACCTTAAGGCTAATGATTATGGAAATACGATCAATACTAAAATCGGTTTTAACAGACCAAAGGAAATGTGTTTTACCTCTTGTGTGCCTCTTCATTTCTCTTTTTGCAAATAAATATCAAAATAATTCTATTATATAATAATGGAGATGGATTTTATATGAACTCTGTTAGACAGCTAATGCTTCTTGTCTTTGGTTCTAGCATAAACTTATGCTTGTTTCTCATGCAAGCAAGAGAGAAAAGGAAAAGCCATAGGGATAAATCATGCCTCTTTGTGTCAACCATCTAGGTCCACAATGACTTAAGATCCATGAATCACTTCCCATGTTCCAAATACGTTCTATATTTGCATCAAAAGTCAATCAAATATTATACAGCTTGACTTGTGCTATCAATGTTCTTCACAATTTTACTTGAGATAAAGTATTCTCTGCAGGGAAACCTAAAACAACCAGTACTCTAAATGTATCTATAAAGTTAAAACTATAGAACAGCAGTTTAAAAATACTAGAAAAGTGAATGTAGCTTTACAAAAACTTAATTTACCATGAGTCAGAGACCCTCAAAGCAGCTATTCTGGAGGAGTCAGCTCCTCCAGGGCAAAGCCCAATGGCCTTGAAGACTTACTGATTGGTCTTTCCTCTTAAAAGAGAACCTTAGGTTCTCAGCTCCAAATGTGATCTAAGAAAATATCCACAAGTACTTCTAACCCTTAATTATTTTCATAATTATTTTACATATACTGAATTATAGAAAAGACTTTATGAAAAGGCTGGAATGGCATCTACATGTTTTTCTCAGTGGGCCATATTTGTGCCTACACTCCCCTTGGCTTGAGTTAACAGGGCTGGCTCTTAGCCATCTTAACTGTCAGAGGCACTATTAAAAAAAACAGCAGAATACATATGATGGGAAGAGAGGCCTGTGAGCATGTCATTCCATCCAAACTTCCAATTAATTGTCCCAGTTATTGGTCAATATAATGATTTGCATAGCTGTGTTATACCAAGCTCATATGCAATGCTGAATAGTGTCGTTTGGTTATAATACCTAATGACATAGAAGCAAATCTCTTAAAAGCCAGACCAGAAGGAAAGAAACCAACCAGTAGATGTCTCTGTGGTGCTTCAGTTTGGTCCTGTTCTTGTGTGATTAGCCACAGATGTCTGTGGGTTCAGAAAAGCAATGATATGAAGATTTGCATCTTTATTTGGGAAGGGGAGGGGCAAAGTGCCCTAGAACATATATGAAAATTGTTCAATGATAAGTTTTTCATTCTATCTGAAAATTCTAGCCGTGAACATCTGCACTTCTGATTTCATCTAAAAAAAAAAGTGCATATTACTTAAAGATGAGCGATGATAAAACTTGGAACAAAATTTTGTAAAACAGATCACATGAATAATTTCATGATGTTTCC
The DNA here is from genome assembly GCA_004027955.1 of Chaetophractus vellerosus. Taxonomy (NCBI): domain Eukaryota; kingdom Metazoa; phylum Chordata; class Mammalia; order Cingulata; family Chlamyphoridae; genus Chaetophractus; species Chaetophractus vellerosus. The sequence goes on along the minus strand of PVKH010005699.1, from coordinate 9,682 downwards.
AGGTGAATATTCCACATAATAATTTTCAGGTGAAAGAAACTTACCCTGAGGGGGAAAAAAACAACATTGTCTCCTACTAAATGGTTCCAATCCCTGGACAGCAGAGGGAGTGGCACTCTGGCAGGAAACATGACATGAAGATGGGAGTGCCACTGACAGGTGATGACTCAGGGAGCTTCCGGGCCAGCTCATTCATGCTTCCTGCTGTTTTCCTTTCCCCTGAGCTGGAGTAAGGGCATTTCTGCCCCTGGGGAAATCACTTGCTGCTGGTTACCCCCAATCCAAACCTTTTTAGCACTTCAGGGTTAAGAATTTAGGAATTTCACCAACACTAAAGCAATCCCCTTGAATGCATTTTGTAAATAGGGTATTTGAAGAGCAAGCATGGCAGAGTGGGACTTGCCTGTTCTCTAATAATGAAAGTAAAATAAAAATATGACCAGTTCACTTTAAGCAATGGATAAGTTTCTACAAAATACAGAGTCCATCTTTTACTTCTTGTAAATTTACTATTGAAAAGTGTGTGTGTGTGTGTGTGTGTGTATTTAAAGGATTCCTGTGGTAATCCTCTTGTGAAGGTAAGACCTTTTTCTTTATTTAGTCAAACAAATAGTAACTGTGGTGGCTTGAGTATGTACCCCCAATTTAGACACGCTCTTGGTCTACATCAGCATTCCTGTGAGTGTAAACCCATTGTAAATAGGATCTCACAAGCTTATTGTTAGTTAAGGTGTGGCCCAACTAAATGAGATTGGGTCTTACTTTAGATTACTAGAGTCTTGATAAGCAGAATGAAATTCAGACTGAGAGGAAGCCAAGGGGAAGAGCTGGAAGACTCTGGAAGTCAGTGGAAACTCGGAAGAAAAAGGAGAGGATGTCGCCATGAGACATGAAAGCCAAGGGACCCTAGTATTGCCAGCCAGCCAGAGAAACAGAACTGACAGGATATTTCTATGAAAATATTAAGAGATTTATGATAGGAACTGACTCAAGTGCACAGGGAATGCAAAGTCCAAATTCCATAGGGAAGGCCAGAAGTTGGGGACTCGATAAAGGTTTTGATTAATTCCTCAGGAGAAGATGGCTGGCTGGCTGAAGTAGTGTGTTAGTTAGCATTCTCTTGGGAACAGAACCAACAGGAGATATCTGTAAATAGTATGAGATTTTATAAAACTGTCTTGCACGACCGTGGGGGTGCACAAGTCCAAGTTCCATAGGGCAGGCTGCAGACCAGGGGCTCTGATGAAAGTCCTTGATGAGTTCCCAGGAGATGCCATCTGTCTGAAGTAGAGATAGGAATTCTCTCTCTGAATGCTGAAATTATGTCTTCTTTTAAGGCCTTCAACTGATTGGCTGAGACGTCAGTGCTGACGGCAATCTCTTCAAGTGATTGTAGTTGTAATCAGCCATCTATGCAATCAACTCACTGATGATTTAAGTCCATGAAATATTCTTGCTTAATGAAACAACTGGGCACCATTACCTGGCTGAGTTGACACATTAGCCTAACCATCACAAGTAGTAATAGAAATTCTTCTTCTTACTGTTAGTCATCAGTTCTCCCTTTAAGGCCTTCAACGATTGGATGAGACTTCTCTCATTTGCAGAAGGCACTCTCTTTTCCTGACTGTAGATGTAATCAACCACAGGTGCAAACAATTGATTAATGATTTAAATCAGAAATACCCTCACAGTAACAATGAGGCCAGTGCTTTATTGACCAAACTACTGAACACTATCACTTAGCGAGTTTGACTCATGAACTTAACCATCACAGCTATTGGCCCCTAGAAGTAAACAGGCCTTCTAGACTTTGAAATTGTGAGCCAATGAATTCTTGTTGTTAATCCAACCTATTACATGGTATTTGTCACAGCAGTCTGGAAACTAAGACGGTGAACTCTAAAATGTCTTGCCTATAAGTATGAAATTTTTAATCAATTTCTAATTGAAATGTTTATTGAGATCATTGTAGATCACATGTAATTGTAAAAAAAATAATAATAATACAGAGAGCTCCCTTGTAACTTTGACCAGTTTCCCCCTGTGATAGTTAAGCTAATATGTCAGCTCAGCCAAGTAATTGAGCCCAGTTGTTTGGTCAAGCAAGCACTGGGCTAATTGTAATACAAGGACATTTATGGGCTTTAGTCATCAGTGATTTAACTGCATAGATGGCTGATTACATCTACATCAACCAGGGAGATTGCCTTCAGCACTGAGCGACATTTTATCCAATCAGTTGTTAAAAAGGAAGTGATTTTAGCTTTCAGGGAGAATTTCACAGCTCATTTCTAGACAGCCAACGTCTTCTGGAAACTCATCAAGGACCTTCATTGAACTTTCATCGGAGGCCCTGGTTTGCAGCCTGCCTGTGGAACCTGGACTTGTGTGTCCCCACGGTCACGTGAGAGACTCTTATAAAACCTCGTACTATTTACAGATATCTCCTGTTGATTCTGTTTCCTGAGAGAACCCTGACTAATGCAGCTTGGTACCGGGAGTGGTTCTTGAGGAACAGAATCTTAAAAATGGGATGTCTGAGGTGGTTCTGGGAGTTTTGCAATTGGCTCTCTACTCTAATTGGACTTAAGGGTACTAATGACTCCCTTTCCAATAATGAAGAGGCCGCTAACGGTCCATGGCATGAGTTGGCAATGGAGATATGCAAAATATCATCACTGGATTCCCCTACTTCCATGCTTATTAGAAGCAAGGATCTGGGTGAGAGTGTTTTCAACACCTTAACAGAGTTTTGTGGAGTCAAAAAAGGTACAATGGTGTTGGCTGGTTCCTCCTGGATACTCTGGATACAATTTTAAAAGAAAGAGATGAGCTAAAGCTTTGAAATTTGCAACTTAAATGCCACATGAACGATGTGAAAGGTTCTATGTGTGCTCTGAAAGAAAATCTTGTCTCCTACAGCCATAGGCTTGAGATATCTGAGAACCAAACTCAGACTCTCACTGTATGAGCAGGAGAGTTACAAAGGAAACTAAAATCTCAACCCCTCAGGGTTTCTGTGGTTAAAGTGAAGGCATTGATTGAAAAGGAGTAGAACCCAGAGGACTGGGAGGGAGACATATGGGATGATGATAATATTGGTAGGGACATTGGAACCCTATATTCTGCTGAGCTCTTACCAGATAAACCTGTGATGACCTGCCCTGTGGAGACCACACCTTGTCACCTTGTATCACCCAGCCTTAAAGATGTCAAGTTTAAGAGTGAATATTACCCAAGGACTAGCACCCTATTCTGTAGGAAATTAACACATTTCCAGTTATATGCAGGAGACCAGAAAGAGAAACAGTGAAAGGTAGGCATAAGGGAGATTGGTAACTTTCCCTTGCTCTGGGAGTCTGGTATTTTCAAGCAAAGCAAGAGCACCGGACAGCCTTTCAGAAGACTTTGAAGAATCAGCCCCTGCATGTCCTCTAGAATCTTCTAGATATCTTCATTACAGTTTCTGGAATTCTAACTTTTCTGCATCATCCACCTAACTTCCAAATAAGGGATTTGTCAGGGCTGTTCTTGGAAGTGATGCAAGCCTCTGATTACTGATCCAGCTCTAAAGCAAAATCTAAATCTGCCTTCTGATGGTTTTGGCCAAACAGCAACAAGCAGGCAAGAATTCTTCTTGTCCCAGGGCACACAATGTTTCTGGGTTTTATTGTGTGCTTTAAGTTAAGAATTTTGAGATTAGAATATCTTTTGTTGGTCTTGATATTTAAAATCATCTTGAAGTTGGTCAACCTTCCCAGAGCTCCCTCCTTAGCTGATACCTGGTCCCAAGTGACTACAGATGATAATTTGATTTGCTATTTCTCTACAGCTCACTTAATGCTGCCATTTTCCTTTCTCAGTATATAGCCAGATTGTCTGCCTTTGGCACCATTTTAATTCTGTAACTCATCCCAAATATTCCACAATAACCTGAGAAAGTTTTCTTAGAATGTACATTATGATCCCAATTTTTTTGTCAACTAAGATTTTTTAAGTGAAAGAAGCTGATTTTATTTAATTCATACCAAAAAAGAAATAAATAAAAGGAATATTATTAGATTATCAGGAAAATTGAGAAAAGGACTAATGGCTCAAGTCTTAGTAAAGACAGAAACCAGGGCAGCTGTAGGATTCACAGTAGGAAGTGTTCAGTGGCACTTCCCTCATGAACATTGCCATCACAAGGGTTGGCTGCAGTTCTCATTATTCATCCCTCTGTGCTGGGCCTATTTTCAAAAGTCAGATATCTGTGAGAGAAGCTCCAAGAAGCCAGGCTTGGATCCTGTGCACGCCTTTGGGGCGGCAGGAGGAGAGGCTTGAGAAGAAGGAAACCTGCTGGAAAGACAATTAATAGTTGCAGTTTTCATGGTAGCTCTGTGATGACCACACTTGAATTTACTACCTTCGCCAAATGTCATTTGTTATTGCCTTCAGATGGATTTCTGGAAGCGATGTTGCTGGGTCAAAATGTTGGAAGATGATAAAATGAAGGTACAATTTAAAACTCTTGATTTTATACCAATTGTCTCCAGACAGGCTATACCAATTTACCTAAATTGAAACAGTACAAACCAGCCATTATCCCACGTTCCAATCATTGTTAGTTATTATCCTTGCAAAAATCATTTGACAATTTGATGGGTTAGAAGTGAAATCTCTCTGTTGTTTGACTTAACACTAGCATAAAATAACCCAAAATAAAATTTGTTAATTTTTTTCTTTAAAAATTTTCAGATTTTTTTAATAATGGAGGGGGTATTTTCATATATTCAGAAAATTACTTACATTTTGAAATATATTTTTATTACATTTTATTAGATCTTAATGTTAAATCATTTGGGAGGATAGACATAATCATTGGCTTTGAATGTATTTCATTGTTTAGTGTAGACTCTCAAGTGGCCATTCATGTTTTGTAGCTAATTTTATAAATCTTTAAAGAGAGGAAGAATTAACTCATGAATGAAATTTTATCATTGACATTTTGATCTTTAGCCTCCAAAATTCCTGAATAAGATATAAAATCTAAAGGAAAGTTTATGTGAAACTCTTAAATGTAGCCTTTTCAGCACTTATAATGCAATCTACGGTTAAATAACTGGGTTGAAAATGGACATTCCACAATGAAAAAAATGTATATTTGAGAAGGTTTGCCTGACTGATAGACTCACGTGAACATTAAACGAGAAGGGGGGGGGGGTAATCAGAGATAAGTATGAAAGCTATTATATCAGATATAAATCAAGAGTAAAAACCTTAGGTCTTGTAAACTGTCATAGTTTGATGAAACCCAACATTCAGAGTCACAGTCCAGAATGTTGGACAGAATTAGGTTCAAATTGTGGCTAAATAAAAATATAAAACAAATCGTCCATCTGAGGGAAGGTATGTGTACAATAAAACTGCCTCCCAGGACTGGTTGCATAGCAACAAAATAGGGATGCAGTAGCAGGAAAAGTCTAAGCCTGGAAGGAAGCAGGTCAATGACAGTGGAGTGGCAAAGGGATTTCCACAGCAACAGAGAAGCAACAGCATTTCTGAGGGAAATATCTTGACAGGGAGGCTCCTGGAGTTTTAAAGAAGAATAACATGATAGATAACAAATAATCAAAAAAGAACCAGCTTTTGAAACTTTTCTATCCACATTTCCAGAGAAGCTTTATAGTTTTGGGGGAAAGTAGGTTATGGAATGATTTGGGTGAAGAGATTCTTGTCACTCCCAGAATATAAATCTTTTTGAACTTATATAAGGACAATATGAAACTGCATGAACCAGTAGGGGAGCTTTGTTTCCAGTCTTAAAAGGGTCTTTTATTCCTTGTCTAAAGAGTTGAGAGAAAACAAAATGAAAACAAGTAAAAGAAGCATTTGATAATAAAAACTATCCTACACACACACACACACACACACACACACAGATATATATATATACACACATCCACATCCAGACTCACTTTTCTGTAATCTACTCAATAAATACTTAATAATTTCCCAGTATACTTAAGTGCAATGGAAGACATGTAAGGAAATATCAGATACTCTCTTTTCTCAAGGAGATTGTAACAAAATTGAGTGAATAAGGAACAAATGGAGGGAAAGTTGTGAATAAATGAAAAAGGGTAAAGAGAAATGAACAAACATTTATCGAGTGTTAATGTGCTATGCTAATAACTTTTCAAACATTTTCTCATTTGTTCTTTTTTGTTTTTAAACTTTTTTTTTTAATTTATTATACACCCCCCCCCCCTTTTTGCTTGTTCTTGCTGTGTTCATTTTTCTCTGCGTTCTGTGTCTGCTTGTCTCCCCCTGCTGGGGGGACCCGCCGAGTCAGCTCACCATCGCCTCAGCCCACCTGCTGGTGGGGGCTCGCCCTTGCTCCAGGGCTTGCCTTTCCCCGAGGGGGCTTGTCTTTTTGCCCACCCACGGGGGCTTGCCTTTGCCTGCGGCAGTGTGCCCCGCCCACATTGGTTTTGCTTTCTCAAGGCAGTCTGCCCATTAGAAGAGGCCTGGGGACCGAACCCGGGGCCTCTCATGTGGTAAACCGGCACCCTATCCACTGGGCTATACAGCCAGCCCCCTCATTTGTTCTTGATAATAATTTTTTCAGTAAATTTTTCTTAGGTTTGTTTTGGGTCATGGACACCTTTGAGAATCTGATGAAACCTATGGGCATGCATCAGAAGAAATGAAAATGTGTGTGCACGTTAAATTTTTGCTCACAATATTCAGAGGACTTGAAGTTAAGAAATCCTGCTTTAGATTTATGAAGCATTATTCCTTATTTGAGTAAGGATGCAACCAAGCCTTAGACATTTACAAGCTTAAGTAACTCTCAAAGCCATAAAGCAAATCAGGAAGCAATCTGGGGCTCAAACTCCTTCATTACATGTAGGAAATCTTTCTAGTTAATATGTCAAACTATAAAAGAAACTATGAGCTATAAAACTTATAAACATTCCCTAAACTTTGTGGAAATGTATTAGAAATTTTGCAAAAGGACTCCAGAACATCTCTAGAATGTTGTATTTGGGGTTCTGCAGAGAAATAGAATCAATAAGATATACATACATACTCTCACTTTAAGACCTCCGTTGCTGAGGGCAATTTCCTTTGTTGATTGTAGATGCAATCAGCAGTTGATACAGTCAACTGATTAATGACATAAATCCATCTATTAAATGCCCTCACAGTAACAATTAGACTAGACCAAACAACTGGAAACAGTAACCTAGCCAATTTGACACATGAAATTAACTATCACAGATGCTGTTGCCATCTCTACAACAGATTGCCTCTTTCTCACTAGAGCTTTCCTCTATTAAATATTGATGGTAGCCTTCTGGAATTTTTAATTTAAATTTCCTTGAGGTCAGTGTCTATGGGCAATTTTTTTCATTCCAAGTAAAAGAAATTCATTCACCTAGAACAAACAAATTAATTCATTAATTAAAGAGATTTGAAAATAAAGAAAACGGAGATATTTCATGGGAAATAAGGAAAGGAAGGATGGAATGCCTGGAGTGAAAATTGGGAATGGTATCTGGGACCAAGTCCTCTCATTCTCCTTCTTCAGTTTCCTTGGCTTTCACCTCTGCTTTTCTACACACTTGGTGAACGATGGTCAAATTTAGCTTCAAATTATCTTGTTCTCACCTTTTACAATTAGTAAAACCTGCCATGTGTCTTTTGTGATCTCTTGAATTCTAAATTTTACTCCAATTTTCTGACAGAGAGAATTTTATTTGTTCAGTTTGGGTCATGTTTTCAAATCTTCTCTCATCAGCTATCATTGAGAGAGAGCAGGGCACAGCTAGTAAAAATGGGATGGTAGAGCTGCATCTCCCGTGCATCTCAGGGATTGGGGCATTGACTCCAAAGTTTTCTCAGAGGGTAAATATCTTTGGCTGTGGGAATGTACACTCTCTATCATAACTACTCAACTCTGCTGCCGTAGCATGAAAGCAACCATACATAATATGTAAACAAATGAGAGTGAGTGGCTGTGTTCCAATAAAAATTTATTTGTGGACATTACAAACTTAAACATATTTCAACTTTTGCATTTCTGTTTATTTTTCATTGTACAGTTTGGTGAACACAGCCCCAGAAAACTTTTCCCCTAATAATATTACCATGCAAATGAAAGAATAGTGGTATAGTATAGTAATTTAAATTAAAGTTTAAGACAATACAACTCATTCTCATTTCTTTAATTATTTGGTAATATGTTCAGTGTTTATTTTTTAATGCTTTATAGAATGCCAAAATCTGTACTTTATACTCATCCTATCATAGAAACCCTCCATGTCTGTAGCTCATTAAGATGAATAGAAAACATCTCCTGTTACTCAGGACTAGATGCCATTCAAAAGGCCCATATGAAAATAATGTCCACTTTTGCAAGGTCAAAACTCCTCCAAATGCTTTAAATTGCCAGGTGGTTAAACTTCTTCATCAGTTGACCTCACTTCACTTATCATTCCAATATACAAACCTCAGTTCACAAAGCTCATGTCTTTACCATCTCTGTTTTTTCCTGATTTATTTTTATATGGTTCCACTGTATAAAAATGTTACTTTCCATCACTTTCTGCCATTTCTCATTTTATATTTCATTCAAATCAAATTTCACATTTCCCTACTTTCTGAAGCCTGACCTCATGAAACCTACTTCTAATCTTGAATTCCTCACATATTTGAGGATCTGAATCACACTTTGATTCTCTTACTAATATAGTGACATACATTTTATATAATTTATTTAAATATTATTTTCTCACTTAGATTTTAATCTTCTCCATGACAGAGCTAGTCTGTTTTCTTTTCAACCAAAATGTATTACAGAACATTCTCTTATTTTTTACATTAATCAGAGTATAAGGGAAAACTAAAAGACTATAAAATGCTTTAATATTTAGGATTTTAAAACAAAAAGATTAACAAATGTTATTTACACATATTGCTGAACTTGAGAGGGATTCATTTTTATGAGTCAGTTACTGAAAAATACAATCTAGAAGACAGATGGTCAGTGCATTGTGATATAGTCTAAAATCATTTTTAATGATTTAGTTTAAAGCTTTACTCACCAGAATGAACCTGAACCTGTGCATGCATCATTTTATGGAGAACATTTTGTTGCACTGTACAAATATTATATATGAAGCAGATAAGCAGTTTTGGAAATAAAGAGTTGTAATAATGATTCGACACTTTTCTCCATGGATTATTTGTACCTTCTTAGGAAAGGAAGTTGTGACCAAAAGTTTTTTTTTCACACATGGAGAAGACAAAAGTTACAATGAGGTGTATTATACCTTTTGTAAGAAGAGAAATAGCCCAAAAAGGAAAGTATAGATAGCAGTTCAAGGAGAATGACTTAGTAGCTAAGCAACAAGCTGCAGAATCAAGGGCTGTAAATTGTAATTACAACATCTTACATCGGTCACACTGCTTTTCTGGCTGAGAGCTCAAAGTATACCGGCCAGCAAGTTGGTCCCAAACCTAGTCATTCAACCTCAGTTTAGTCATCTGAAAAATGAAGATGGAGTAATGACGTACTAACAACTTATACAGATAGCTTCAAAATAGAAGAGATATGAAAATAAATTAATTCAGGATGTGAGTAAGCCTGGTGACTCAATATCAACATGAAAGAAACAAAAAGAAATATAGA
>PVKH010005698.1:0-21796 GCA_004027955.1 Chaetophractus vellerosus | reverse complement strand
CACGGGCAGGGCAGGTCGCCCGCGGATGGAGCGCAGCCAGCCACCCGCGAACTGAATCAAGCGCCGGCCGTGAACGGACGCAGAGACCGCCCACAAGCGGGGAAAGCCGCGCCTGCGCAGTGACCACTCTCGGCGCGTCGCCGCAGCGGGGGGAAGGGGAGATATGTAATAAAATAAATAAATCTTTAAAAAAAAAAAAAAAAAAAGAATTTAAAATAGTTTAAATCAGCCTGGCTGTGTGATATTATTTTCCAAATATGCTCAAGGAAAGGGAATGGTTAGTTTGGTCAGGATTGAGCTGTTGCCAGTCAAGTGTGAAGGAGGAAAAGAGGGGCAAGGGAGTGTAGGACATTAGCAAGGGAGTGATAATAATGATGGACCATGACGTTATGCTGGACACGAAAGGAAATGGAGACAAGAGGGAACTGATGGATAGGAAACAGAGTGGATGGGTTGGCGGTCTCAATGAAAATGAAGAATTGTTGCCATGAGAGTGCTAGAGCAATTGGGCTGGAAGAATAAGAGATTGGACTCAGAGAATGGGACGTTTAAAAAAATTCAAAAGTAGTGGTGGTATTCCTCACAATGTTTTATAAATACAATTTAAGAAGGACATTCACTATATGACTGTATTTATTTAACTATCCCTGCCTACATGGGAAGAGAAATTTAATAGTGACTAAAAGTCCAGGAAATTATTTAAAATATTTCAGAGAAAATCTACATGCAAATATGCCAAGGAAATGTAGAAACAACCATATAAATACCAATATTTAACAACACTAATTACAAATCCACGTTTTCTCTTCACTGTTACAGTTATCCTAAGAAGCTAAACCACAATTTTCATCAAACTACTTAACTGGTTAATTAGTTGATTAGTTAACAGAAGATCCTTAATAGTTTGTTTAAATTTAAAAATCATAAAACTGCTTTTGTTTCTCTATATTTTAAACGCAGGCACTCCCTAAATTTAAACCAAATATGAAAAAGTATAATCTAAATACCTAGATTTAGGGATAATTAAATTGAATCATTACCAAGTTCCTTTTACTTAAGCACAATGATCAAGCATTCTCATTTTTCCCAATCTTGACAAATGACCAGCTAAAGTCAGTTCATCACAGAAATAGAGATTAAGGAGCCCCTGCGACTTGTCTTTCTGCCTTTCTGTATCCAGATGAGTTTCCGACAGTTTTTTCCATATCTCCATGGAATGCAAACATTTCATATTCTTAAAAGGAAACATTCTTACAATGCTTCTATATTTGGAATGTGAGGCACTCAGAAGCTGATCAACAAAGTAATTCTATATCACCACAACAAAAGTGAAAATATCATTTGGTAGCTAATTAAATCTACCCTTAAAATGAGTAAAATTATGGAAGAAATACATTAATATAATTCAAGTTAAGAAATAATGTTTTAGTTTGAAATAGGCAGTAAGCTGATGAAAACACCATCTTTTTATCTAAATCAAGGTTCCCTATGTTGAGGACAAAGAGCTTTCCCAATTATGCTAAGCCAGCACAGTACTCAAAAATGATTTGAATTTGAATACCTTTAGGCAGGGCGACTCTAAATTCCCACAGTATTCACTACTCCTTATGTTTTCAACCCCCCCTAACTTTATTCCCTATGCATAAATGATCGTTAATGTGTGACCTCTGCTGTATATCAATCTCTATTTTTTATACAGCCTACATTATATTGTTCTTATTTTCATTTTTAAAATATTAAGCAATCCCAGATTTTTATTTAAGCTGCTCTTTTTCATTTTAAAAGTGTCTAAAACGCTTCAATATCTTCTAGCAACTGCTTGACCTGAATTCCTTAAGCAGACACATTATTGCCAAAGATTTGAGAAGATAATCTTTGAGTATATTCCAGTTCCAACCACAAAAAAAATTAAGCATTTTCCTTAACATTCGAAAAAAATTTCATATTATTTTCTCAGATTTAAATTCCTTGAGGCATCATTCAAACTCCACGTGAGGTTCACTGTAGTAATTAGCAGTGGGCTGCTTACATTTGCCAATGTATTTGTACAAACACATGTTGCCACTCGGTTCCATATCGGCTACACATCACAGAGGGGCTCTGAGAAGGAATTACTCCACCTCAGGGCTGGATTAGTGTCTCTGCCCAAAATAGGCCTCATTTAAGAATATGGTTTGGGAAAATTAAAGAACCTGCCTGGCCTGAGTATTGGAGTGAATCCATTAACAAAAAGCTGTGCTGATTATTTCTGCCATTCTTTTTCCGCCCTGCGGAACACTCTGGGTTCTGAGTTTCTAGGTTCTTGTCGCATAAAGGAATTTAAGGACACGCCATAGGGTAAGCAAGGGGAGTAAAGAGTTTATTAAGAAACCAGAAAAGAGATAAGTACACTCCCAGACATGGGTGCAAGCATGCTACAGGATGAGACACACACGTGGGGCCCCGGGATAGGCCTGTCTAAGGCCTTTCCTCCTCCCCTTTCCCCATATTAAGGAGGGATCTCAGTTATCTGCTGTCCCATCAACTTTCAGGGAACCAGCAGGGAGGCCTTTCTGTTTGGAGTTATCTGGACTTCTTCTGAGCTCCAGTTTCAAACTGGACCTCGTGACCAGGGTCTTGGTGCGGTTTTCAGCTCTAATGGTTATGGCTGTGTTCTCAAGTAGCTCCCCCCCCCCCACCAGGGGCTCTCTGGGCAGGGTCTCGTGGCTATGTTCTGACCAGGAGGGCTCCCAGCCGTTATGGCTTTATCCTGACCTGTCTCCTATACTAACCTGCCTCACTACTATGTTCCTCGGACAAATTGTAAACTCTTTTATCTTCAGTTTGCTAGTCTGTAAAACGAGGACCATATAATTTTCCCCCAACCACCTCTCAAGAGGATGGGTATGTCAAGAACGCTCATGCTGGCTAACTCGCTGCTTCTTTCTGGTGACATCTCGTAACTTTCAGGTATGTGTAAACCTTCCCATTGCCTAACTCCCTACCCCCCATACCTCCCTGTGAAAATTAAGGCCCAGAGCCCCCAAAGTGGCCAAACCAAGACCAAAGAAAATACTCCCTAATTTCGTCTCCCTAGAAAGGCTGGCTTTATTTTCTACTACTGAGAATATTAAGAGCACCACTGCCCAAAGAAATCCATGTATTCTATATGAAAATCAAGTAATTTTAATATTAGATCTAAGAAAACACACAACATTCAGGTCATGTTTCCCCTCCCACAATCCTCCACAACAGCCTTTATGAGGTAGGTGCAATTATCTTCATTTTACATATGAGGAGACAAATTTAGACTTTCAGCAACTTAGTCAAGGTCACACCACTAGGAAGGCAGAAAGGTAAAACTTTAACTCAACTCTGACTCCAAAGCCAAGCAATTAACCTTTCTACAGTGGGTGAGTATTGAGATAAAATGGGTACAAACGGATTTAAAAAAATAGACTGAGTTAGTTTTTATGCTGCAGTTACTTCATACCAGTTCATGAAAGCCAGCTGTTAAATTTTCAGAAATTTTGTGATGGTCATTATTAAAATCTAATTTATGTAAAAATGTAAATTATATTAAGAATAAAGGTAATAAATAATCAAAACGATTTACTATTATCTATTGATAATACTCTTACAGTATCTATTCTACCTATATGGTAGAAATACCAAATAACAGAGTAGATATTTCCCAACTCCATATTCAAGATCATCACATTGCTCATTTAAAATCAGCCAGGATAAGAGTATTTACATCATGAAAATCAGCAAAGACTTTAAATTATGGCTTGATTTATTGTTTTGTTGTTGATTGTCTAGACTTAAGAAAGTGTTAGAATAAATGTTAATTCAGATTAAACTTAAAATTGTTTGTTCTGTACTCATTGCATTGTAAACAACACCAAAAAAAAATTCTTCCAACATTTGAAAATTATTATCTAATTCAGCAAAGAAGTTGCTCACATTATTGACAAAAAAGTGGTGTCCCAAAATACATCTTCATTGTTTTACTTTCATCTTAATCAAGACGTAAGCAAAAATATCAACCAACATTCATGTCAGAATTATACTCACTCTTCAATTGCAACCATTGGTTGACTATGGATAAAACAGTTCAGCAAAAATCAATGAAAACATTCAGTGAGAATCAATTGGCTATATGGAACTTACAATAAAGAATATAGTATATTTTATTATTATTTGCAAATTGTGTGATGTATGTCCCTTATGTCAGAAAAATTGTGTGTGTATGTATATATAGATATGGGTGTATACACACACACACACATATATCCATACACACACTCATTTTGGGACTTTTAGGGGACAAAATGTTGATAAACATTTACCAGCATACCACTGATGTGAACACTCAGCCTGGATCACTAGAAAATGCAAAGGGATGGTCCAAATCAGGGACCTGGCCTGGTCTGATACTGTGGTGATACAGTGAAAAACTTCTAACTAAATGGGACAAGTGCTAGAGCCAGAACTGATGACCAAACGTGGCAGGAGCTCAGTAAGTGAGAGGGAGGGAAGAAGTAGGCTTGAAATAATTCACATCTGAAAACCCATGGATCCATTTTTGCTCAATTTATATGAGAGGCTTTCTGAACTTGGGTCTGATACCAGTAGAAAGAAAAAAGAAGTACATTGCAAGAAACTGAGTTGAATATGCTCAGGAATGAGAGATTACAGAGTAGATGCCATGCTAGATTTTCTAATTTACTTTTTGGTTAATTACTAGATGTTCAGTTTTTTAGGCTGCCCATCCAGTGACCTATCGTGGCTCATTCTTCTACCCTCAAAATTTTATAAAGTTAGTACCTAAACCCCTTGCTCTCCAATTCTCATTCCAATACAAGATAAAGATAAGTCGAGGGGCATGACAAATGGGGCAACACAATTTCATAAAAGACTTTGTAAGGAAAGGCTAAGTCACACTCTCAAAAGGGATGACACTCATAAAGAAACACTAGGAATGCAAATATTTAACGACTTCTGTTTCAGTTACCTATTACTGCTTAACAGACTACTTCAAAACTTAGTGGATTAAATAATAACTATTTTATTATATCTCATAATTTTGTGGGTTAGGAATTTTGTCAGGGCTAGGCTGAGTGATTAAATTTGTTCCACATATTGTCAACTAAAGTGGCAAATGAGCTAGTCTGAAGGTCCAATATGGCATCACTCATAGATCTGTTGCTTTGGCAGAGAAGGCTGAGCTCAGCTGGGACTGTTCACTGGTGTACCTACACAACCTATACATGCTTCTCCATCACGGCAATCTCAAGGTAGCTGGACTTCTTATATGGTACTCAGGGCTCCCAGAAAAAGGGTTCCAAGGGACAGGAAGTGGAAGTTCTTAAGACCTGGGCCCATAAACTGTTTCAGCATCACTTTTATCATATTCTACTGGTCAAAGCAGCCACAAAGACTGTCCAGATTCTAGAGGATGGGATATAGCCCCCATTTCTTATGGACAAGGGTAAATAATTGTTACCACCTTGAATATATCATGAACCAAATTATTATTAAGTTTATTTTATCTGTCATGATTATATTTTTTAAAGTTATTTTCATTTAGAAATATGTAATGAAATATTTATAGATGAAATGATATGATGTTTGAGATTAGCTTCAACAGAACGCAGGGCATATAAGGAGAAGTGAATCAGGATATGATAAAATAAGATTGGCCACAAGGTGGTATTGTTGAAGCTGGATGATAGCTAAATGGGGGCTCATCATCCTATGATGTATGCTTAAACTTCTCTTTAAAAAAAAAAAAACTTGTCTCAATGCCAACCAAGCATAAAGCATTAACCTAGTTGAATACTTAAGCACATGAAAGACTTAGTGAAACAGTGCAAAAAATGTAGTTATTTAAAAACTTGTTTTGAACAAGGCTCCTTGGAGAAATAGCTGATTCTAGGACTAGGGCAGAAAATATATAAGATGATGAGAACATCATGTAGTGTTATAAAATAAGGAAGTGATCAAAAAAAGAAAAATACAATGGGTGCATGTCAAAGGGATTCAAGAGCCAACTGAAGAAGCTACTGATGGCCAAAGCTAAAATAATTGGAGCTAAAAAATAAACAAAGTAGTATTAGATTATAACCCAAAGTATAAAATGAATGTCCATGATTCCATACAGATATGAATGAAAAAATAATTGGAGGAGAAAAAGCAAATCTCCCGTACAGAAAGAGTTCCAGATAATTTATATAGATACTTCACCCTCAAGAAGGTAGAGCATAACTCCCCACTCTATCCAAGGGCCATGGGTAATGATTTCCTACCAAAGAACAGGATGGAAGGTGAAGAAGAATAACTTTACAATGAAGAAACCTGACAACACTGCCTCAATATGATCAAGATCAACATCAACAATGATGTCATGTTGACAGTAGGTACCCTTGATATGATGTGATGAGCATGGCATTTTACCTCTATAGTCTTTATCTTAAAAGCTCATAACCCTATCTAATCATGAGGAAAAACATCAAACAAATTCCATTTGAATGGCATCCTACAAAATACCTCCTCAAAATACTCAAATACTCCTCAAAATGCCTCTACAAAATATTCCACAAAACAGTCAAGGCCATCAAAACTAAGGAAAATCTGAAAAACTGTGGCAACCAAGAGAATCCTAAGAGACAGGATGACTAAGTGTAACATGATATCCTGGAGAGGATCCTGAAAAAGATAAAGGACAGGTAAAAACTAAGAAAATATGAATTTATTATGGATTTTAGTCAATACTAATACATCAAGTTACTTCATTAATTGTGACTAATGTACCAAACTAATGCCAGATGTTAATAATAGGGAAAACTGAGTGTAAGCCTAATGGGAATTTCTGCACTATCTTTGCATATTTTTTTGTAAATGTAAAATGATTCTTTAAAAAAAAAATACGCTTAATTAAAAAATAATAGACAGTACTGCAGACTTGACAGAAATCTGACAGGATCTAGAGCTTCAATGTAGTTTCTCTTATCAGTATGGAAGAGACTTGGAGGCAGCCACTCAAACTACACTTCAGCCTACCCTAGACCACTGCCAAATCTGGTTAATGGATGGAAGAAAATAACATCAAGAGAGACACATCACTAGTTGAAAGAGGCATTTCTTTCTTTACCTAATATACTCCCTTATAAGTTGCATTTCTGCCCTACAGCACAAAACAATAAAGAACCAAGATCTAATGCTGCCTGAAACATATCAAGTCTGCAAAATTAACAGAGTAGGTGAAGTTTGCACTAAAAATAGTGTCATTAGATATTTTTAAATGTAAGCTTGCATTGACATTTATAAAATTGAAAGCTAACAATTAAATTATTAAGAATGCTTAAGGGAACCGGCTGTGGCTCAATTGGTAGGGCTCCAGTTTACCACATGGGAGGCCCCGGGTTGGGTTCCCAGGGCCTCCTCAAGCAGGCAAGCCGCCACAGGCAGGGCAGGCCCCTGCGAGCAAGGCAGGCTGCCGCGCGGTGAGCTGACTCGGTGGGTCACCGCAGCGGGGGGAGACAAGCAGACACAGAACAACACAAAATTGAACACAGCAAGAACAAGCAGCAAGGGGGGGATATATAATAAATAAAAATTAAATCTTTTTAAAAAAAAAAGAATAATTTAAGAATAGTCGTAAACATTAGGTACTTTCGAATAGTAATATAACAGGGACAGATTAATTTTTTTCCTTACATTTTAAATGAGGATATAGTAGACCAGAAGCATCTTGGTTTGACTGAAAGGTGATATCTCATATTAAGCAGCATATTCACTTTTCACTCTGTGTAAAAATTTACAGAAGTTATATCCTAAATTTAATTCCTTAAAAGAACAAATTATTTATGTGGGAGATGATCAGACAAGCAAAGTATATTAGTTATAGTACAAGGGTATGGTCTTAGTTTCCTCTCTGATACAGATGAGGCATGCACTCTAAATGAGGAATCATCCTGATAATAATTCAATTAAAACCCAGCAAATATCTCTATTAATTCAGGCATTTTAGACTGTAAATAAAAAAATTAAAAACTCAAATTAAGCTCACAAAACTGAAAAGCTTAAGAGTTTTTAGCTGAAACTAGATTTAGGAAAAGCTTGAACCAGGTAAACAAACAATATCATCAGAACATGGTATCTTTCTACTCTGCTCTCCTATCTGAATGGCTTTATACTTAACCTCCCTGTGATAGCAAAATAGCTGTCAGGCCCACCCTCCTTCCAGGTCCAAATCCCTTTCCAGTGGCTCCTTTATATGTCCCAAGATTCACTTAGGTCATGTGTTTGTCCCTTAACCTGTCATTATGATTGTGGGAATGGAACACACTAATTAGTCAGGCCTGGGTCACATATCCATCCCTGAACCAATAACTGCATCTAGGAGGAACAGATCTCCACGGAAACTCTGTAGGCTGAGAATGGAACAAGGGTGGGTCCCCAAGGGAAACCTAGGATACTGTTGACAGAAATGGCAAGAATCAAAACCGCACATGCAAAATCAAAAAATGCCCCCAGAACTCTTCAAACCCTAAACTACCTAGAATTACATTTCTGCCCTATACCAAAAAGCTCCTGTGAACCTGGAGCTTGGAGAGAGAGTTTGTTAGGTCAACTGGATGAACAATTCGGGCAACAGTATTTGAAAGTACGCATGCTGCGATAATTACTGGACCTTTGGGTTTCAGACATTATATCAGTCTGGTTAAGAACTATTTTTCTAGTTCCAGAGATGGAACTAACTCTTTTCAGTCTAAATGAGTAAACCTTCATAGAGAGACTCAAATCCACACAGGACGGGTCAGGCACAATCAAGTTTTAGGACTTCCTCTCATACTCCAGCTCCCCATGGAAAGAAATTAAGGGGTCTCTAGCCAAAGAAAGGAGTTAAAATTGTGGTTTCTCACCACTTCAGGCAGGGTTCAGAGCACACTGACCGTCGGGGAGAGGGGTGTAGAGTGAGTTTCTGGAAGCCTAGGTGCCACGTGCCCCAAGGAAACTGGATCCTTCCTCGTCTAGCCAGAACGTCATGAATGTTCTAAAGGGAACAAGATTTCAGGTCAGATCTCAGGAAATGTAAAAGGGCTGAGATTGTTTAAAAGACATTTCCTCTGACTGTTTCTAAGGGCTGTTCACCAGCCCCTCTTTGGTGGGAGCAGTCAGGTATAATTTGAATAATCAAAAATGGCCAGGACATCAGGGGAGTGGTAACACGCCAACCCTTCAAAACTGAATAGCAAAAAGACAACACACCCATAAATTCCAAACATGCCTTAAGCACCTAAATTCAATTTGCTGTAGTTTAAGTTGCATCAGCCAGTTTTATATTTAAGGTCTGCAGGTTTTAATGACTTCAGGGAATAGTCCAGGGACCAAAGAAAGTTTCATCACAAAGTGGTATTTGCTTGTGCGCTGCTTCTCCCACCCCCACCCCCCCAGCACTCAAGAATATATCATCCCAGAAACCACTCACCAAGGCAGACGTGAAATGAAATCAAAAGAAATGTTCTCTCAAAAGCATGATGCAACAGGAATAAAAACTGACAGGCATGGATACATAAGATTGACTATAGATAAACTCCATTTTACCACTTCATTGGAATCTTAATTATGCTTCACTTACTAAAGAGATGATAAATTGGGTATAAAATAAAGAGATGTAGTTAATTGACATTTTAAAGTATTTGTTTTAGAACAATACAGCAAGCTCTCTACCAATTAATAGAATTGGTAAAAGAAATTTTACTAATCCAAATGGAAAATATTTTCATAAGAATGAACTTTTACATAGGTAGTAATTAATTTTTTTACTGATCTCACAGAAATGTTTGCAATATTTAAAGGGGAAAATCCTCTCAGAAAGCTTTCAGCCTCATCAAGAAATCTGTTTTATGGACAGGGCTCATCTTGGACATTTATACTTCCTGCCCACAGCAACAACCTTCAGTTATTTGGGATAGGTGATTTTGTTTGTAGAGAATCACACTAATTATTTTACTTTTTCTCTCCTTTTGAGCATTCCATTTAGATAGTTCACACTCCAAACACAAGCAAGGAAAGATAGAGAAGATAGCATCCGCATTAATATTTTTGGACTCTTAAAATATCCATGCCATCTATCCTGAACTCTCTAACTGCCCTAGATATCTTTAAAAGTAAGGAAAAAATTCTTTAATCTGTCCCTGTTACATTACCATTCTGAGGTACCTAATGTTTACAACAATTCTTAAAATATTTAAGATAATCTAATTGTTAGCTTCCAATTTTATAAGTCCATGCAAGCTTATATTTTAAATATATCTAATGACACTATTTTTTTCAGTGCAAATTTCACCTACTCTGTTAATTTTGCAGACTTGATATGTGCCATGACAATCCTTTTCTTCTATTAGAGTTGAACACTAGGGGAAAAAAAATGATAGCTTCATTTTTAAAAAGTGACAACATTAAGAAGGGTTTATCTTACCCATAAGTAATAAGGCTGTTACATATGTGCTGTGACATACTAAAAATATTCTTGAAATCTCTCTCCCCATAAGCAATTAAAATAAGAAAGTCCTTAATACCAGTGACTTGGACATGACGTCACTGGGGACATGGAAGAGAAGGGAAGACTCGAAAAAATAGGAAGGCTGGAATAGGGAAAGATCACAGAGCCAAGAATAAACATTTTCACCTTCATATTTCTGTATAGGTTCAGGCCTGTCCTTAAATGAGTGTTCAGCCAAATAAGGCTGAGAAATGTGAGTTCCTATTCTGCCATCTCCACTTCACATACTTACATCACTTAATTCTTCCCTATTTTGAAAACACACTACTACTTATTTTCCTATCACATAACCCAATACTACTTAAGTCTCAGAGCTGCCTATGAAAAGCTGAACAGAGATATAAACCATACTTCATACATGGCCATCTTAGAAACCAATGGTATCTGTGACCATAACTGACAGTAAATTATGTGAGAATCATGCCAAAAATTTTGAATTATGGGAATTGTACATTGTTGCTTTCACATGTAAATCAAAAATCACCAACCACTTTCAATTTTAAAAATTGCATCTGAGATGGTAAACACACATGCCAAGTTCCAGTTAAGAGCAATTTGGAATCATTAGATTATAAAACGATTGAATAGTAACTTGATAAATGGAAACACTGATGAATTCTGAGTTCACAAAATTCTCCCACAGGTCAAGGCAGTTGTACTGGATAAATGTTCAGAAGAAGGTTCAAGAAGGTAAACTATGGTAATTTCTTATTCCTTGTGTGTTCCATCACACAAATACACTGCACAAGTAAGGCCAGCTTTCCAGGCCAGGAGTTGCCCTGAAGCACTTGCAAGCTGAAGCCAGCCCACTGCAGGCTGGAAGGGAAGGAGCAGACAGCACCTTTAAGACTGAAACACCTAGGGTCCTAGAGAGAGAAAAGCCTAGGGGAAAAGAGAGACCACAGGCCTGGGCTCAGAAGACCTGGGTTCCAGGCATAACTTGGCCCACTAGTTCTTGGTGGATTCTTGGGCAAAGCATCAGTGGCTTTCCCTACAGACCTAAAAAACTATTCATTTCCCAGTTAGAAGCTGCATGTTCCAGCCTAATGAGACTGCTTTTTATGCCACACCCATGTTCTGTGGTTATAACAACCCAGTGTGTGTAAAAATGTCTTGCTAGACTGCACACACTTCTTTTTAAAACTCCAGTTCAGGTAACTGCATGTCTAACCTTTCGATCACTTCAGGAGCCATTTGCATGAATAAAGGCTGTAAAACTTACATAGTAACATTTCACTTATTAAATGTTTTCCAACAAATCTAACATCTTGAAAAGCTTTCATGAAAGGTCACTAATAGATTGTCATCCTTTTTTAACTTGTAGAGGGAGTGATTAGAATCGCATTTTTAATATAATCCAAACATGATTGTTGAGAAACACCTTCATTTCTTCTTAGCCCTCAGCACTAATTTTCCCATCTAATTTGTTCTTTTAGAACCCTGAGAGATGATATTTAAACAGTTGCTCTGACAATGTTTAAACGTTGTTTAATTACATGAGTAGGAATTTTTTTCCTTGGGAAAAAAAAATCCTCATCCCATATCTAGATCTTTTTTTTTTTTTAACTTGGTATTTTAAGGATTCTTTCAAGGAGTTTAAAGTAGTCTTAAAGTCACGCAATTGCTATAACCCTATTTCTATTCTTCTAATCTCTATAATCAAATCTTTACTTTCATGTCTTCCTAGTAAGCCTCTATTTTAGGATTATAAAGCCATACATTCATCTTCCATGACTTGTTACCATCAAGTTAAAGGTGGTAAAATTTTTGCACATACTTGTCTATTACTGGATGTGCTTCTTGGACACATAATCAGAAATAAAATGTGTGACGTGATTTCTATCCAGTTATTAGGAAAGTATCGATGGAGAGCTAAATACATAGCAGATAAATGACTTGATTAATACAGTGGGAATATACACACCATTAAGCTTGCAGATGCATTGAGCAATAAAGTGTATGATGCATAGCATCTAAGAATCATGAAGCGGGGCCCGGCTAGATAGCTCAGGGGATAAGAGCGCGCTGGGGTACCACATGGGAGGCCCCGGGTTCGGTTCCCGGGGACCTCTCCGAGCAGGCAGAAGGCCTTGAGAAAGGCAAGCTGCCGTGGGCGGGGCAAAAGCCGCTGTAGGCAAGGCAAAAAGCCACCTCGGGCAGGGCGGAGCCCCCACGGGCCGCTGCCGCGGAGGGCCTACACGGCGCGTCTCCGCAGAGACGGGGGAGACAGTAGGCAGACATAGAAAAACACAGAAGAATAGACACACAGCAAGAGCAAGCAGAAAGGGGCGGGGGATATGTAATAAATAAATTAAAAAAAAAAAAAAGGAATCATGAAGCAATCTGATTATATCCACCAATAGGATCTGTATTTGAATACTGGGACTAGAATTGGAAGTACAAAGAGAAGCATGAAGAAATAAAATGGAAGTTCAAAGGATTTTAAAAAATGATAACAGTAAATATATATGTACTTTGTTTGCCGGGTACTGTGTGTACATTATTGTTTAGTCTTCCAAGCAATTCTCCTATGAGGTACTAGTATTATCCTCCTTTTAAGGATGTGTAAATACAAGGACCACAAAGATGAGTAACTTCTCCAAGTAGCTTCTCACAGAACTAATAAATGATAGAGGCCTGATTTAATACAAATATTCTGGTTTTAGAATCTGTCATTTTAACGACATACAATATACCTTCACAGATGTTAATGAAAATAGTCATAATTAAGGAGAATGGAACCCATGATTAATAGTAAAATCAACTCAAATTTTGGCCAAAAGAAAAAAACAGCTCAGAGATATCAATATTTTTTCAGCTATTATATTCCTATTTATTAATTCATCCAGGGAAGAAATATTCATTAGATATCTACTTGGTGCCATCTCTAAGCACTGGGGATATTATGTGCATAAGACAGACAAGGACTTTGCTTTCTTGGAGCTTATATTCCAGTAGAGGCAGAGAGATCATTTAAAAATTAAACAAATTAATGAGCAAGGTAATTTTGACTCATTGTTGAACTTTGGGACCAGATAATTCTCTGTTGTGGAGGTTCGTCATGTGTATCCTAGGATATTTAGCAGCATCCCTGGTCTCTACCCACCAGATGCCAGTAGCATACTCACCCCTTATTGTGACAAATAAAATTGTCTCCAGACATTGCTAGATATCCCTTTAGGGATAAATTCACCTCCAGTTGAAAACCATTGGCTTAAGGGATCATGGAAGTCTTCTCTGAAGAGCCCTAACATGGGTGTGATGGTTTGATGATAAATGTACCCCAGAAAAACATGCTCTTAAATCTAATCCATTCCTGTGGATATGAACTCATTGTAAGTATGAAATTTGGATGAGGTAGCTTCAGTTAAGAAGGTGTGGTCCACCTCAATCAGGATGGGTTTTAACCCTATTGCTGGAGTCCTTTATAAGCAGAGTAAAATTCTGACAGACAGAAAGAAAGCCACAGAAAGTAAGAAGATGAAATCAACAAAACCCAGAAGAGAACAGAGAGACCAGGGGAGGCTGTCAAGTACATTGCCATGTGACAAGTTAAGAACCAAGAATCTCCAGCAGCCAGCCCCAAAATGCCACAATCTTTGGGGAGAAAGCATCATCTTGATGCCTTGATTTGAATTTTCTTTAAGCCTCAAAACTATAGCAAATAAAGTCCAATTGTTTAACCTGACCCATTTCATGGTATTTGCTTAAGCAGCCTAGGAAATAAAAACAGTGGGAAAGGGTTTTGTGTGTTAAGAATCAGAATGAAAGCCAGGATGGCAGATGCCTAGCAAGGGATAGGGAGAGTGTTAAAGGACAAATCATAGGGGGTCTACAGGCATTTGAGTCATTTTAAATATTTTAATCTATAAGGAAGAAAATGTGGGCAAAGAGAAATTTTTTTAGCTCTAAAGCAGATAATTAAAGAAAGTATTTTCCTTTCTCTCTGAAATTCTTGAAAGAGTTCAGCATTTATTACAACCAACACTTATCTTGGCTAGAAACTCATCTATAGAAAAAAAAAGGGGATGAAATTAACGGCCTCTCTAGGTTTTGTATATCCATTCCTTCATTCAGTAAATAAATATTTTTGAGTGAATTGTATATCCATTCCTTCATTCAATAAATAAATGTTTTTGAGTATGTCCCAGACACTGTTTTAAGCACTTAGGATATATTGTTCAACAAAATAAAGATCTTGCCCTCTTGGAGCTTATATTCTAGACAGAGAACACAAATAATAAATCATAAACACAATCAAAAATAATTATGTAATATGGTAGGAAGCAGTGATACTATGAATAAAAATAAATGAGATAGGTTAAAAGGGATGGGAATTACGGCTAAGGGGATATACCACAATATTCTACCACAAGTCTGGGAAAATAAAACTATAATAAATCCATCATGTTCTTAGACAAACAATACATTTCTAGAGAGTTCCACTGTACTTTTACTTCCAGTGGATTTGCAATACCAAATACATTGTCTTCCATCCCCAACAATGGATCTTGTGAACTGACTAGAAGACATCTGAGAATGTTGATAAGGACCACCCATGTACCTGTGGTGAAGATGAAGCATAGAGCACCCCAGAAGGAGTATATAGCTGTTTGTCAATCAATAATGGATAGTGTTTTAGTTTCCTGTGGCTGCTCAAGCAAATACCATGCAACAGGTTAGTTTAAACAGTGGTAATTTATTAGCTCACAGTTTTGAGGCTAAAAGAAAGTCCAAATCAAGTAGTCATCAAGGTGATGCTTTCTTCCTGAAGCCTGGCTTTCTGGGGCTGGTTGCCAGTGATCCTTGGTCCTTGGCTCCTCTGTCACATGGCAATGCTCATGGCAGACTCTCCTGGCCTCACTTTTCTTCTCTATCTGGTTGCTCCCTCTGTGGCTTTTTCTCTGCCTAAATTTCATTCTGCTTATAATGAAATCCAGTAATAGGATTAGAACCGTCTTGATTGAGGTGGGCCACACCTTAACTGACCTAACCTCATCAAAAGGTTCTACTAATAATCCGTTCACAACCACAGGAATGGAATAAGTTTGAGAACATGCTTTTCTGGGGTATATACAGTTTCAAACCACCACAGATCGGTGAACCTCTTTAACTCATTTTTGCTTGGGGTCCCAAATATAAGAATGGGCCACCACTGGTACAAATTCAAATCAGAATTAATGTGAAAAAGTATCCAAAAACCTGCCAAACAATCTCTTGAATAAGTCATCTGTGAATGTGTGTAATGCCATCTCAGGTCAAATATCATTTTCTTTTTTGCTTTATTACCAAAAAATTTAAGAAAGTTAAGGCTAAAAAAGAAAAAAAAGAAAGTAAAACAGAGTAAAAACATATTCCCCACAAATGATTTAATCAGACATTTCAAATAACGAGATAGATACAAGTTAAAATTCATTCTGTCAAGACAAGATTGAGATGAGTGTGTCAGTTTCCTATGTCCTCCGTAACAAATTACCAAAAGCTTTGTGGCTTAAAACAATAGAAATCTATCGTATCCTTGGGATATAAGCCCCCTCTCACTTGGTGGGGGAGGGAACATCACCATCCCAGACTCTTTGGGATTGGAGGAAGAACTATGGACTAGAATGGACTTGTTGGTGTCCTGCTGTAGACTTGTGATATATGCAATGGAAGAAATTACAAAATTATGTGGAGCCAGGGTCACTGGACACTTTGGGAGCAGGGTGAGGGAAGAGCAAGGGATCTCTATTTGAGGGTAGACATAGGAAAACTGCTTCATTTTAAAATATGTATATAATTACTTATGAAGCAATCAAATTTGCCTAGATTTTCTAGAAGATACAAAAAGCTAGTTAATGCCAACATTAATTTGGGCACAATTTTAATACAAAATGAAATATGATATGCAGATTCCAAGGCCAATAGGGAGCTTTAAGCTAGACTAATTTTTATCCACCCAGTTGGAGGAAGCTGAAAATGCTCTATGAAGGAAGCAGCATCTGGCATGGAATTTTGAAAGAAGATAGAGAGAAAGAAGAATGTAAACCAAAGCATGTAGGCAGGAAAGCACAGACACAGGAAGCATTCCATTTTAGCCAGGAAAGGTAGTATATGTAAAAGTAAAACCAGATATATAAGTTGAGCCATTTTTATTTATTTTTTACATCAAGCTGAGTAGTTGGCACCTATTCCAACAAGAAGTTGGAAGTCCTCAAGATGATTTGTATATGAGAATATGGAAATTCACCTGTCAATAAAGTAGGAGAGAAGACTGGAATAGAGGAAGCCATTATACTAGTCTAAGCAAGAAGCAGTGGATTTCTGAACCAGGATACTGGCAGGGAAAGAAGGAGAGAAGAGTGAGATTTTGATGTGGATAGATAGATCTCTGAAACTGAATTAATTGGCAGAGGTGGGGGTGATCATAGGACAGGTAAGGATAAAAGGATGTTCCTAAAGTAGGCAGTGGGGTTTTGATTTGGGGTCATGAAAAAATATGGAACTTGAGTGGAAATGCTGGTGGAGAGAGGTAACGGGGGATGATGAGTTTGGTTTTGGACAAAATGAATTCTAAGAAACTCCCAGTCCATCTAAATAAAGACTGGGGAGAAAGAAGACAGGGGTCTGTGATTAAAGATGAAGATGAGACTAGAAACATAAATTTAGGAATCATAAGCATGGAGGCAAGAGGAGAAGGTATAGTGAAAAAGAGATAAATATTGGAAGAGGACTTGGGCTCTGTCTCCATTTCAGAAAAAGGAAAGGGAATTAGCATAGAAGATAGGAAAAGAATGTCCAGCATTAGGGATTTTCCATTAGACAAAAGTCTTTTTTATTATTGTACCACACACTCAGATATGAGCAATTCAACTATTGCTCTACACAAACAAAAGTAAAACTTCATTTTCTTTGTTGCTATAGAACAGAATAATACGACATTATTATGATCCATCATTTCAGTTTCATGACATACCAAACACATGGTTGGAATACATTCTACTTGAAATTTTAAATTGCACTGCCACATATCATCTTTACGTATAAGTTTGACAGAATGATATTTTCTTTTAAATATCACTTAAGATCACTCAATTATGAAAGTAGAAGGAGAGAGCCCTTTAGTAATAGTGTTGTTGAATATTGGAATGGAAAATCCCCAAGCTCCTTGTCTTATGAAATAAGTCTTTTTGTGTGCATAAAATATAGTTCAACATTAAGCATTTTCTACAAAATGGGGGACAAATCCCAGAGTAATCTTCATACAAAGTTTTTTTTTAGGTGCCTAATGCCTGTAAAATTATAGTTGTGCCTTGTCCTAAAGTTGACGGTCTTTCAACATTTTTATCATAAACCCCGTTTTTCAGGGGCTTATAACTCAACTATAGAAATTTGCTTCAGGTTGAAACTTGGAATACCAAATTTCAGTCTGATTTAGTTATTACCAGTTAAAATAAAGACAAAAAGTTTCCATTATAACATTCTCACTTGAATATCTGTAGTTTTAAGTTAAAAGAAACGCCTTTAGGTATTTCTACCAGTTTCTCATTTTTCAAAAATCTTTATCTTTGGTATCTTTGAAATATAGTAAAAAGGATAAAAAGAAAATTTAATGAGTAATTAGTGTCTCAGGAGAAGGATAAAGAAGTGCTGAATCTTCTCAGCCAACTCACCCTCTAAAATCCAGGTAAGGTCAGTTGATATTGAAACTCATTACAGTGTAATGGCATTTATTTTCAGTGAAGAGCTTTTATTGAATGAGAACAGAATACCTAATTGACGCCTGTAGCATAGAAAGAAATGGGAAAGTTTAACCATAAACTTTCACTACACAATGAGGTAATAATAGTCTAGATTTTTTAAAGTGTAATAAAAATTATTTATTCTGAGATGATAGCGGTAGTTTCCTTACACATATAAAACTACCTGTCCCCAATGAGAAGATTTATCAAGCTAAAGATATAAAGATGCTATTATATAAAATATACTATTATTTGAGCAACCGGGGCTTTCACATTTATTATAACATTAAATCCTAGAGACAGTGTGTTGGTGTGTGGGAAAAAAACGTTCTAACAATCTGAGAAATAATATCCTTTTCCAGTACCTAAATTATATTTGGCAAGATGAGAGACAACAAGTGTAGCCATTGTTTGCTTTTGTTTTTCTTACTAAACGCAGCTGTATCCCTTCAGAGCCATCCTCTTATTCTTCGTTTACATGTTGCCCAGTGTCTCCCATCTTTTTTCACCCTCCACCTCTGTTGCTCTTATGTGCCACCCCAATACCACTTAAAGCATAGTTAAAGTGGCCTTCTTGTGCCTGGACTCAAAACTGCTCCCATCACCTTCTCACTTCTTCCCTCTTTCCTCTGCTCACTTACATCCATGTCCTACAGCAGATTTTCAGGCTCTGCTCTATGTGCTCTGTGCACTTCTGACTCTCTTCTGTGATGACTCTGGGCAGGATCTGGTGAGTGTAAGGTCAAGATATGAAAAAGAAAATCAAGTTTGAGAACAAAGGTGTATGAACTGAAAGGCAACTATTTTTGTTGAAAGGCAACAAGATGAAAGCCATTCCAGACTTTATCCCATTCTCTACTAACCAGCTGTCCTTAACGTTTCTAAGCCTGACTTTTCTCATCTGCAAAATTGAAAGACTAGACCAAAAGATCTTTAAGATCCTTTCTAGCTCTAAAGTTTTGGAATTCTTGTGGAAATAAGTATTTAGTCCACTTAGGTAAATTTTTCTATCATTTGGCTCTCTATTAACCCCTCATGGATAACAGTCCCCCCCCCCCACCGCCCCATACACACACAAAGCCTTTTACTGTCTTGACTAAACATAGGATTATGTACGGTAGCAACCAGACTTGCTATTGAAATTTTATGTTTTACTAATTCATGCATGCCCAAGGCATTAATGGACTTCCTTCCCAACAATACACAGCTGACCATTGCCTGGGCTGCCCAGACAAAGTCCACAGGCTAAAACAAGGACAGCAATTCTTGCTGAAATCCCTCATTCTTATAGATTTGAAACTAACGCATTGGAAAACCCAGTGGCTTTTGTGGGTTAGCTGTGCATGTGAAGTGCATGCTTTTTAAGAATTTAGACCAATATTCATAATTTGATGTCAGATTCTTTTTCCTTCCCACTCCCCAGTGAAGTACCATCAAAGTGAAGTACAATCAAAGAAGGAACATAAAGAGGAGAGAAGGGAGAATTAGTCTATGTGAGCTGTGTAAATGCACAAAGAATTTTAAAGTACTGGAATTTGTAGGTGCTGTCTAAGAGAATATGGACAATTGATTTGTTTACTTCAGTAAGCAACTATCAAGTAGGGTATGGTAGAAATTAAAAGACACACAATTAAAATAGAACTAGACCTTTCCCACCTTCAGGAGCAGGTCAGACAGTACCACTATCAGAACGTCTGCCTTTTCTCTGTAAATAAGAGCTGCTATTAGCCATTCTGGGAACCCAATGCTCTGCGCGTAAACTGCTGAATTCCTGACATAGATTGGGCATGCCCTTTCACACCAGGGAGAAAGGATGTGCCCTCAAGTGCTGTAATAATTCAAGTAGGTACACCATGGCAAGGTGTAAAAATTAGGTATTTCCAGAAAGCGGGAACATTATAACCCGAAAGGAGCCTATGATTCTCCCCTCATTGGCTCATAATAAATTCGCTGTTTGATGTTCCATTTTGCCAAGTTATCAGGCAACCATGTGCCTCTGGGGTAGATGGAAATGCCTTCTCTTCCAAGCAGCTTTGAGATCAGGAAGTGTAATTTTAACTTTGTATCACCGTACATAACTGAAAGCACAATAAGTAGTAAGAAAGGGGATTTTACAGGCATTTGGTTACATAGGTGATGCCATGTTGAGAAACAAAACTGGGGAAAGTGAAGCAACCCGGAAATTAGAAAGAGCAGGAAGCCACTCCCTATGCTGAGGGACAAAAGGAGAAGGAGGAATGCTGAGAGAGGGGAGAAATACCCTGGTTTCTCCCTTCCTGCTGCCCATCAATCTCCTGTCAGTGCCTTCTATTACCCAAACCCAGCAGGAAGATAGTTGAGAGCCTGGGAAATGCAGCCTACTGGGGTCAGCTTCCCTGAAGGGCAGGGCTGAGAGAGGGTGAGAAATGGATCTGCAAGCAAAGGGGCTAAGGACCAGCATGAGTATGTTCAACCATTCATGCAACAAACATTCAGTGAGCTTCTGCTATGGGCAAAGCAACAGTCACTGGGGCAGATATAACCAATGCAACAGGTCCCAAAGCACATGATTATAATCTTACCTGTGATCAAATATATCAGAACTCGTGGAAGGGAGTGGCAGTCTGTAGAAGGTTACTTTCATAAAGTATACTACTTTAATTGCCCCTGGGGAAAAAATGTTCAGATGGTGTATCTCAAGTTGGAAACATCGACTCTGTATTCTTATCACAGAATCTCGTCTCATAAAAACCCATAAAAAGGTCCTAAAGAAATTATTGTTGGCCTTTTTATTTCTTGTTCCCCATGATCAAATGACTTCTGTCATCATCCAGGGATTTTGTCTCTGGAAAATGATGGCTAGAATAGCCCAACCAAAATGAATATTGCGGTAAGGAAGCCATTAGACTGGAAGGACGCACAGCCAAAAGTGCCTTCGTAGACTACAAGTCAAGTAGCAGGGGTGATGAGAACAAGTTTGGCCTTTGCAAATGTTAGGAGATTTTCCAGTAAAGCGACAATAATTTAATTACAAAAATGCTTCTGATACTGCTACCCATGAAATCTTTTTTGGCAAAAAGACTGACAGAATAAGTACAGCAGGCTAAGTGATTACCGATAGATTTGAATTACTGCCAGATTATAGGTACTATGCTGGCTTTCTGTGTAGGGT
This sequence comes from Chaetophractus vellerosus, assembly GCA_004027955.1. Lineage (NCBI taxonomy): Eukaryota > Metazoa > Chordata > Mammalia > Cingulata > Chlamyphoridae > Chaetophractus > Chaetophractus vellerosus. Next base: position 372 of record PVKH010005698.1, on the reverse strand, counting down.
ACTTGAAGCAGCAGCCAAATGTTCAAGCCCGTGCCCTTCCACTAGCAGATAATCTAAGTCCTCTACATCCTGTCAAGGCACATTAACGAGGTTGAAGTCAGTGAGCTGAACTTCAACATTTTTCTCTGCTGATTTATTTATCATTTGGTACAAAATATTAACATGAGTCTGATAGATATTTATGGCCAAAATCAAATGCTACCACAATCATGCTAGATGACATAACTACAAAATGATCATTTTTAGAGTGCAAATTGTACTCTCCATAAAGAGGCACAGTAGCAATCTCTACCTTTCACTGCTCCGTAGTACTGTGTTTCGTAGCCAAAATCTTAACTTTCTGGGACGGCTAATAAACACCTTGTGTTTAAT
>PVKH010005697.1:0-21796 GCA_004027955.1 Chaetophractus vellerosus | reverse complement strand
ATTGTCCCCAGGCCTCTCAAGGCAAGAGGGCAGTGGTTACTCAGCTGAATCCCCCCACACCCCAGCTTCAACTTCCTAGACCTCTTGGGACTGGCAATGGATGATTAAAGGTGCCCAGGAACCGCTCAGGCCCCCATGCCCATCTCCAAAGCGTAACCTCAGGAAAATCTCATGGTGACAGGTAAACCAAATTCATTTCTTATTAATATGGGAGCCACTTACTCTACCCTTCCCAAATTCCCCAAACCCTTAACTCACTTCTCGATCTCAATAGTGAGGGGAGATGAAATAGTTTCACAACCCCTCACAACCCCTGTTCTTCCATGCTCACTAGAAAGCCACCTGTTCACTCACTCATTTTTAGTGCTTCCCTGCTGTCCAACTCCAATCCTTGGAAAAGACATTTTAACCAGGCTTATAGCAGACATATTCATTCCCTCTCCTCAAAGACCACATGACATATTCCTCCTTTCTCTAACAGACCTATCCCCAACTTCCTCCTCTACTCCCCCTTTTTCTACCAAACTCTGTCAAACTAAAAATCTGAAATACTGAAATTCCTATCGCTGCTGCCCACCATGAAATGATCACAGTTTAACTCAAAATAGATTGCTATTTTGACAATGTTTTAAGTTTTCATCGTATTTTATTTTGATCAGAATTTTTATCAAGGTGTTAAAAGAAACTTTCAATTTTAAATCAATAGCTCACTCCTGAATTTCAAGCCCAAGTGTACTCTTAAAGAACAATAATCCAAAATATATGTGTTAAATATCTATCTGTCTTAACTGCTAAATTAAAACTTAACTGCATTTATACTGCTCAGATAATACTAACTGGTTGCTGATTACTAATAAAACTGTTTCCAAGAACAAGCTTACATACTACAAACAACACTGATTCCAGAAAATATCTTAAAAGCAGTATTTTCAGAGATGTGAAATGATGGAAAACTTAAAAACAACCACACCAAAGAAGTAAGAATTATAAATCAAATTAATAAACTTTATATTTCTATTAGTGTCTCTTAACTCTTTTTGTAGTGGTCTGTTTGCTCCTAAATTAAAATGAATAGTTTTATTTTTCTTCACAATATGAAATGAGGAATGAGAAACTTAAATGAATATAGAAAGAAGTAAAAAGCTTGTGGAAGTGCTGACTAAAATTTTAAATTTATTTAAAGGAGTGTTTTACCCTAAAATAAAATGGCTGGTTTACATAAAAGCAGAATAAAAATATGTAAAATAAAACTTGTAAAAAATGTTTGCAAAAGGTAACTTTAAGTAAAGGAATGTGTTTTGTGAAGGTAAAATTTGTCTTAAAATGAAATAACCACAGTCTATGTAGTTGTAGATAGTTTTGAGAAGTTTGTAAAACATTGTTTAAACTGAAATATTTAAATGGATAATTCTAGAAAGTCATTATTAAATAGAAACTGAATTTATGCTAGTAATAAAATATAAATTCATTACAGAAAAATCTGTCAGAAGCCACCTCAATCAGAATATTAAAATGGTAGTAGAAAAAAATAATCTTGATTCCATTGCAAATCTTAAGTTTTCAAAAAATAATGGAGAAATAGATTTTCCTGTACTGCTGAAATAAAATATCTGTTAATTAACATAATCATAATAAAGGTGTAAAAGTAAGAAATAAAGTCATGAAATAGTTAGGTTTATTTAATATGTTATAAGTTCAATGAAAAATGTTTGAAAACTTATAAAATTAAAAAGGATTCTTTAACCATCTGTTAGTCAAAGTTATATAAATAAAATGTTCACATTAATACTTAAAAATTGTATAAAATTCCTAGAAATTTAACAATGTTTCAGCATAATACTACTTAAAAGTAGAATATCGTTACTCATGATTTTAATTATTTTAAAAAATGGTATGTGTCACAGAAACAACTTCTCCTAGAAACCAAAAAGTTGATGCTTTAGCTCATATTTATCTGATTCTCCACTCCGCCACTGAAAAAGCTGCTCTCTGGCTGCAAAAAGAGAGTAGACATTGAGGGCTGCCAGGAGTGGTACATAACGGTAAATAATCATAAATAAAAGTAACACCACTGCTGTATGCAGCAGTCTCAAATATTGCTAGTTTGTTGCAAGAAATGAATATCCACTTATATCACTATCATTTTGTTTTAAAACTTGTTAGGTCTCTTTAGTATCTCTTTAGACAAGTCCAGCAAGCCTGTATTCACCTTCATGTGAAAAACCGAACTGTTAATTTTGCAGTGCTTCCCAAAGCTGTGTGCATAACACAACCATTCTTGGCCTAATGGCAAAGAATCTGACTGTGTAAAAAAATAAACAAACCTGTAGTTATAACCCTATTTCATTATATTAATAATATTACATTAATCAATAATTATTTTTCAAAATTAAAAGAAACACCAGACACAATGGTATCTTAACTTAAAAACCAGGAATAGGCAAACAGTTAGAACAAGCTACAAATTCCTTGCTGCTCTGTAAAACTCTTAAGTGTTGTTAAAGTATAATGTTTTCATGCACCACAAAGTCCAAAACAATTAATGACCTTTCTGGGGTTGCTAAGGTACTGAAAACCCTTCATTATTTAACTCAGATATTAAAACCATTGTATGTCTTAATCAGAAGAAGTTGTGCATGGAAATGAGAACCCTACTCCACCCCAAGCAAGCTGCTTAAAAAAAAAGAGAGACCAGTAAAGAGAACAGTAACACAGGCTCAAGCAGTAAAGGGGGTAAAACTTGGCTAACCCTGTAAATTGGATGTGGCCAGCACCAGTATTGGCTTTAGGTGGGGTTTGTGGCAAAGGAACATTCTAAATGAGTACCCCTTGTGTTTTAATCACAATTGTAGAAAGGGACCAAATTACAATATAGCCCCTTTATAAAGCAACTGTGTGAAGTATACCATGCTCTGTTACAAGTAGAAAGCTTGACCCATTAGTGTCCAATCACTCTGAAAACTGCCATCCCTATCCAGGGATGGATTGCAGATGCTAAAAACAAGACAGGAACAATGAACTGTTGTGAACCCCCCTCTGTGGGGAAGAGATCTGTGGAAAAACATCTGAAACTCCTGCAAGCAGAAACATGGAACTGTCCATTGTATCCCTGCCCACTCCTCAAATACCCCTCTTGAGACTGTTAAAGTAGATACCTTCACGGAGATCCAGAGTCATACCATTGAAACCCAAAAAGCAGCGAAGTGGCTGAGCAAAGAAAACAGTCATCGTGGCTACTGAACCCTGTAGCAGCACTTTCAGCTACTTGTTGCTCACCAACAGCTCATGGACAGCACCCGCAAGTATTCATCATGCTCACTCTAACAACTGTATCAGTCCCCTCCTGCTCTCAAAAAGAGCAAGGTATGCTTTCACTGCTACAGACACTGCAACAAAACTCTTGTAATGAGCTAGCTACTATTTGCTGCCTAGAAAATACAAGTGCCCTATATGAGATGCCAGCCCAAATTAACAGTTACCAAAAAGCTCTGCCGGTCACCTTATGCAGTCTTAAACTATAAAACAAAATATTAATTGGACTTTTTATTATAAAATGAATGGCCTTTTAATGAAACAGATAAAAGGCAATAAAGAATCTTTACAATAAACCAAGCTTAATTTCAGTGCTACAGTTAAGGTGCTAACAGCAAAACCAATGCAGGCACTGAAGTTATAAGTTAAAGTGCCAGCAGCCCTACAACCCAAAATGAAAAGTAGTAATAATTTAATGTTGCTTATGCCGCAAACTATACAAACTGAGCAAAATCAGGTCATTTTAACCACAATACTGGCCTATGCAGCCTAGCTGGTTGGAATCTTAAGTCCAAGAAAAATAAAAGTCACCCAAAATATTTTTATGAAACCACAGTTAATCTAAAGTCTCCTATTCCCACTAAATCTCTACGTCTGTCTATGTAAACTCTTCTTGTGCCTAAACTTATGTTTAAATTTAGAAATAAAAAATATACTGTATTAGAAACCTCCTCATAAAACCCCTCTACCTGGTACTTTGTAACATACTAATGAAAATATTGATTCTATACTGTTAAACCAACATAATTTGCCCTGTCTGTATAAAACAACAAAAGGAAATCTGTAATATGAAATAGTTACCTACCAAATTATGTAATTTCACTGTGAAGCACTAATATTCAATGTTGTATATATGATACCCCTATTATTCTGTTGTCTTTTATATTGTTGTTGTATAACCTACATGCAATATTTCAACGTCCTAACTACTCAGGTGATATTTCAAAGTATTTACACATAGAATGGAAAGTGAAAGGGGCACTAGGGTAGAATGTTAGAGCATAAAATACCCACTTCTTTTTCTGTAGATTATATAGAAAAATGCCCTTTCCCTAACCTACAGGCAAAAAGGCTGGAAAAGGGAGAACCATATTGGTTGATGGCTCATTCCAAGAATGCAACCAGTCTGCTTCAAAAACAATGTTAAGTGTTGAACTGAGCCTTTAATTTACTGTTCTGAAAACTCAAATGACCCTCCCCAATAAACAAAAAATCATCAAACAAACCAGAAAAAATGCAGTCAGTAACACTTCCTGGCTTAAAACCCTTTTTTCTTATTTCTCATCTCTGCTTCCTGCCACTCTCATATCCCTCCTAATCCCTCTCATATTAATCTTGTTAATCCTTCTCCTTGGGCCCTGCCTTACATGGCTCTTAACATGTTTCATCCACAGAACTGTTCACACTTTAACCAATCAGGCTGTCAGCAACATGTTTCTCATACAGTAAGCTTACTTCTACCAACTCCTGGCACAAGATGACTATTAAGGACAGCTCTATGCCCAGGTCAGCAGGAAATAACTACAGAAAATAGATCATTGTCCTTCTCCCCCTAGCAAAAAGAACAAAAAAAGGAGTCTGGAATGTTAGGCCCAGGTCTCTCATACTGCAATCCCCCTTCATCCCCCTCCCTCCCCCTTCTCCCAGCAACTATGTATCCCTAATTGGTACAAAACCAGAGTTCCTGCTTCCACTCCCTTGCTTAAGGATTTCTGCTGATAGGAATGTAGCAACCCTCATCAGAGAAATAAATGATAACACCAAGAATGAAGGGGGAACTACAAAGTAGACATGGGTTATCAGGACCTGAGCCTAAAACTACAAAGCTAGCATAAACCATCACAAACTAACCCCTTTATAGTCTAGCCCCAGAAAGAGTTATAAATACCCTGCTTTCCCCTTCCTTCCCTGCTGTTGTCTATTCAGATGCACCCTTCCTTCTAAGCTCTGTCATTAAAGGCTTTGTTTAAACTATCCTCAGCTTCTGGGGTCTGATTTCCAAAGTGCACCCCTTCTTTGTCTTCCCTCCAAACCTAACATTCTCATCAATCAGTTCTGGTTTGATTTTCAAAAGATCAGCATGCAACACTTTTGTTTTTTCACATATCATGGATTCCAATACACTGTCACCTGCTAACTGCTTCTAGGTTACCCAAATTAATAGCAGCTTTTCAACTTCTTCCAGTGTTTGGGAATGCTGCTTTGTTATTGCTTTAACTCCTTTCACAACATCAGCCTTTTTTTTTTGGTATCACTTCTTTATTCTTAACGATGGTGTAAGCCATTGTTCTAAGCATACCGAATTCCCTAACAAGATCAGTAATGCAAATACTGCTCTCATCTTTACCTATTATTTCCTTTTTTTGCTCAATGGTAGTGCAAAGTAATTTTCTTTTCTGCTCCGCACTAACACTGCTCATTTTTTGGGACCCATGATGAGAAAAAAACAACAACAAAAATACACAAAATGACCACAGAAGCTAAGACTGCAATGGGATGTAACAGAGGGCAAAAGCTACAGCAAGACTAGCACGGGACCCTTTGATTTGGCTAAAAAGAGTAGCGAGTCACAAGGCAACCAACACCAACAAGTTATAACTTGCATGTCTAGTACCAAACAAACAATGTGAACTGGGACAAAATTTTCATGTCAAAATGTGTCAAGTACCAAATTGAACGAATTTCAAAACAGTCAAGTACCAAGGTATGACTCTATTAGTTTGGATGACTGCTGTAATAAGTTATAATAAATTCAGTGGCTTAAAACAAAACAATTATATTATCTTACAGTTTGATAGTTTGGAAATAACAAAATGTGTCCCAGTAAGAACCAGGTTAAAGTTAAGTCAGTTGGGCTGTATTTCTTTCTCCAGTCTCTGGAAGCAAATCCTTTTCTTTGCCCTTTCTATCTTCTAGAAGACCAAGTTTGTTGATTTGTGGCTCATTTTCCCCAACTTTAAAGCCTAGAAACATTGGATAGAGATCTCACATCACATCATTCTAACCTCTTCTGCAATCCTTATCCACACTTAAGGACCCTTGTGATTACATTGGGCCCATTCAAATAAATTGTAATCTATTTTATTGTCAACTGACTAGCAACCCTGATTCCAAATCCTCCCAATGAAACTGCATGGGGATGCACTTAATTCTCCCAGCAACAATGTATGACAACATTTGTGAAGTGTGTGCCAACCAGGGAAGCTCACCTGTGCTTTTACATCCAGGGTTTAATTGAGGGCCAGTCATATAGGTGTGCAGAGCTTAAGAGACTGACCTTAGTTACTCAGACACCAGCTCCCTTCCCTTTCAGAACAAAATCAGGTTCCCACCATAAGCCACACTGTTAGGATAAACTTATCTGGTCAAATTGTGTTATGTGGCTGAAAAGACTCACAGATACAAAAGTATTTTATGAGGTAGAATATTTTATGAGTCCTTTTAAAATAGAATTTATAGAATAGTCCAAAGGCTCAAGGGTTACCTTCCAAGGGCTTGCCAAGTGCCAGTCCTTAAAATAAGGCTTTTCTCCAGAATATGTATAATTTGAGTAACTCGGGCCTCATGAGTTATTCCTTTCCTGTACAGCAATCTTGGCCAATATATTATCTCTGTAAGACTGTTTCTTATTTATAAAAACAGGAGTATTAACTGTAGCATATACATAGAATTGTGATTAGATAATGAGCTGTTCAAGTAAAGCAGTTGTACAATACTCTGGCATATTGAGAACACCAATAGCTATTAGATGATATTATTATTATTATTTACTATTATTATGATTAGTATTATTTTTTGCTGTTTTAATGAAATGGGCAATATAATTATTTAAAAGACCTAAGGGATAATATCCTCTTATTTCAAAATTCTTTGTGGGAAAATAGCCTAAGATGTAACCATAAGTATTTAGGAAAAATTGTGCTTGTATATCTGAACAAGCTTTGCTTAAAACTCTGATATACACATTACTGTGAATATTATCAAATTATATGAGAAAAATTATATTCAAAATATTTCAGTATACTAGTTCGTATATTTAGGAATTGAAATACCTAAGCCTAACATGATTAAACATAAAAATAAAAATCTTAATTATTTACTTCTAAAACACTAATAGTTTTTATACAGTAAATTTCAAGTTGTAATAATAACGGGGCATATTTTTTAAAATACATTTTTTATTTTTTCTAAAAGATACTTCAATTACATAAAATGCTACATAAAAAAATATAAGAATTCCCATATGCCTCATTCCCCACACTTTCCACTTTTCCCCACATTAACAATTTCTTTCATTAGTGTAGTACATTCATTGTAATTGATAAACACATTTTGGAGAATTGCCACTAAGGATGGATTATAGTTTACATTGTAGTTTTCACTCTCTCCTGCTCAATTCTGTAGGTTATGGCAGGATATAATGGCCTTTATCTGTCATTGCAATATCATTCAAGACAATTCCAAGTCCCGAAAGTGCCCCCATATTACACCTCTTTTTCCCTGTCTCTGCCTTCAGCATCTCCAGTGGCCACTGTTTCCACATCAATGATATGATTTTTTCCATTTCTATAATCACAATAAGTCTATAGTAGAATACCAGTAAAAGCCAGGCTAGCTTAGTCAGTAGAGCATGAGACTCTTAATGGGGCTTATTTAATTTAAAAGTGCCACATGGTTAAAGTTATAGAATTGAATTAAACAAAGACGCATAATTCTATAGGGAAAATGTTTAGCTACAGCCCTTTTGTTGTATGTGACTTATTAATATACCAAACTTCGCAAACATTTGGCAATAGAGTCACAGATGTAAATAACTATGAAGTAACTGATCATTCTAATACATGCCTTGAATGACTTAAAGATTCAGCTTTTATTGTAGGTAAATCAATTGATCAGAGTTCAAAAATTATCCTCTTTTCTTTTTTTTTAACCACTTGGAAAAAATAATCTGTGATTGGAATTGTCTTCTGAGAGCCCAGCTTGTATATAAACCAATTAAACTATGATCTTTTAATTGGTCAGTAGGCATTCTCATTCTCTGATTCTGGTTTTAGGATGTTGGTATGGATATTAAATAAGTTTTAACTCATTTGCCAGCTCCAGCTGAATATAAGATCTTCATATTCATCTGATATTCAATTGGAATCTAAAATCTCCCTCAGCACAGAAACCTTGTGCTGAGAAAGATTTTAGAACCATTCACAATCAGATAAAGCAAAAGCTTTATTTATTAATATTAAAACATACATTTAACTAGACACCAAGATACTAGTACAACATGTGGCCTGAAAATCTCTCTCTTTTAAAATTAACCTTACTAATCTCATAAATATTTAGGAGGGCCCAAACAGTATCGCAACAAAATGTAACATTCTTGGCTAACTTTTTAAATTGAGGTAGTACATAATTGTATTTAAAGGTGAAACAATTGTGCAACTAATACTGATTCTTTCACATTCCCACTGCACAGCAGTACATTCCCATTGTTCCTTTTATACTTAGTCCTATTTCAGCATCATTATAATTGACAGATAGTGTTAAACAAGACAGTACTGGCTTTTAGGAACCCATTATACATTACTAATCAATTATTAACAATCCTGGAGAAAGCAAAATGAGCCTTCTAAAAACAAACTGAATTTTCAAAGCTTTATCTATTGAGGTTGCTAAAAGAAGTCCAGCAGAATAATACATTTCATGCTATTATAAACCAAAATTTTAATGAGTTTTTAAAATTAGGAGAATCTTGATCTTCCTGAGAACATATTTTTAAAATAAATGAAATACTACAGTTTAAAGCAACTTGTTTATGCAAGGAACAATGGCCTATAATAAAGAAAATTAAGAGCTTGTATTCATATTTGTCTCAGTAGTATCCTCATCCTTATTTAGTTTAAAGACTTTTTAGCTGAACTAACAATCTAAAATGACAGTTGAGTTTTTCATATACAATTGTATTTTTCTCAATGTAACCCAAATGTTAATGAGTCCTTTTAAAATAGAATTTATAAATTAAATGCAATATTATTTAACTGAAATAAGCTCATATAAACAATGCTTTTAAAAGAGAAAACTTTGGAAATAACATTGCTGCCAAGGCAATGTTGTTCCTTCACACAATATTGCCAATTATAATAGTGAATTTTAGAGTCACAGATGTATTTTCAAATTCTGATTTTGCCACTATCTGATTTTCTGGAAATTATTTGCATATTTAACAAATAAAACTTTACACATTAACCCCTACTCCTACAGAGTTTTAAATTACTCAGACAGTAAGGAACAAATTTGTAAAAAGCTTCCATTACGTTTTACTGTTAACTTCTCACTAATCACTGGCATAAAGTCTGCATTTTCTTACCCTTGTTCAGTTATTCTCAAGTGTTTGATTTCAGCAGCTCAGGAAAAAAAAAACCAATAATATGTTGGCCACTTAATTATACTAAGATTTACCCTTCCTCATTTAGCAATATTTTCCCACCTGTTAAAGAACAGTAACAAACAGATTACCTTCTGTCCCCAATTTTGCTACCAAGGTGGTATATACTTCTAATAAGTCTACAGTGACACTAGAACTGATTTTAGATTATTGACTGGTGCATGTTCCTTAGACAATCTACAGTTTTGTGTATAAACCACGATTCCAAACCATATCTTCCTTAAAACATCTACTGAGTTCTGTTTGTAAGGATGTAAAACACTGCATTTAGTGGTTTATTGGAAAGTATGATTATAATCCTATTTTCAAAATTAAAACAAAGTGTGGAATACCTTCTTTGATACTGAGCTAAGTTCAAAACTGTCAATCATATTGCCTGTATTTGTTTCCTATGTGCTTAAACAAATACCATTCAATGGTTTGGCTGAACAATAGGAATTTATTGGCTCAAGATTTCAGAGGCTAGAAGAGTTGCTTCAATCTAGGGTTGATATCTATTGGTATCTTTTGGACTCCCTGGCTTTTCCACCATATGACAATGCACATAGTGGAATCTTCGCCTTTCTCTTCTGGGATCTGTTGCTATCCAGATTCAGGGTGCTTCTGTGGCTTTTCTATCTCTGTCCAATTTTCTTTGCTTATAATGACTTCAGCCGTGTTGGAATAAGGCCCACACTTATTCAGTGTGGGCACTAGTTAAGATATAGCATCTCCAAAGGTCCTATTCACAAATGTTTTCACATCTCAAGGAAAAAAGGTTGGGAGTTGAGCATGACTTTTTGGGAGGACACGACTCAATGTCTAACACAAACCTTTTGCAGAAGCTTCCTATGTAGTTATAAGATCTCTAACCACAGTGAAAGGATGTAAAAATTTGACATTTTAAGATCTCTCACTGTCACCTAGTATTATTACCAGATGTAGCAATTGTAAAAGATGGAAGATGAGCCATTAAGAAGTAGTGAGAAAAGGGTGAAGTCACAATCATGAAATATATGAGTACCTTTATAATTGGCCATTTTTGATTGAAAATTTGTTTCTAATTAACCATTTTTCATTGAATATAAAAAGAGAAGTCATCCTAATGCCAAGTCAAGTGGGAGTCCTGTTGAAACAAAATATGACTAAAACCACTTTCAATGATAGGAGTCAATCTCTCCAGAAACTTTCTATCATAGATCACATTTCATTAACTTTTAATACTTAAAATCTATAAATTTGACATATGATTTAAGCAGATTTCTAAACGGCTAATAGAAGCATTCATAATACTAGCAGGAATATTTTTTTACTGCATATTGTGAAATAATCCAATTTAAATTACTATGTCTTTACAAATTATTTAAATTATTTTTATACATGGAAAATACTATGATATTGTGGGCATATATGCCTGATCTTAAATCTGTCACTTTGAATTTGTATGTATAAAACAAGCAAGATTTGTTACATTCTTAGTATGGCTGATTCTTTATATTTTATAAAATTACATAACTGTTTAGAAATAGAAAGGTAAGCAAAAATTATAACCAATAACATGACCATACCATTCAAAAATATCAATTTAATCATGTCACATATTTTCATTAGGGTTCCTGGAGAGAGAGACAGAGTGAGAGAGAGAGAGAGAGAGAGAGAGAGAGAGAGAGATAGGGAAATGCCAGTGAAGGTGAAATTGTATTCCCCAGAAGTTGGCTGGCTGAAGAAGAGGCAGAAAATCTTATTTCTGACTTCTGAAATCCTCAGTTCTGCTTTTAGACTTACAGTTGATTGGATGAGGATTTTTCTCTGTCGTTGCTGAGAGCAATCTCTTTGTTGACCGTAGATATAATATGCTGTAGATTCAATAAACTGATTGTATGTGCAAATACATCTATGAAATACCAACACACTAACAATCAGTCCAGTGCTTGATTTACCAAGCAATTTGACAACATAACCCAGCCACACTGACTAATGAAATTAACTATCACGGTGACTATATATTTCACAGTTATAATGATAGTCTCTGACATTTGTTAAGTTGGTCTCATCATGTATTATTTTATATTATTTTCCTTCTATAACTTCATATGTAGACAGTGGATAATAAAGGCATTTCTCTGCCAGGGCTTTTGTGAGATTAAATGTGTTACTACATGAAAGTAAGTTAAAAATGTTTTTGGCATATACTGTGATATATGTGTAAATTATGTTATTACATTCATAATAATATTATTATTGTTATTTATGATATAATGTTAATTTTAATAGGATAATACATTATTAAATAATATATTATCATTTTCATATTTTTATTGTGGTTCACTGTCTGCTTAACTTAACTTTCTCCTAACTTGTCTTTTCCTTAACAATGCCACATTAAGTATCTTACATAACAAAACATGTCTTACTTCATTATATCTATTACTAGTTTGCTATTGTTATATAGTCTTGCACAGTGCTACTTCTATTTAATTTTACAGAAATCTTTGGTATTTATACCTAGGAGCATTTTGAAATGGTATAAACACCTATTTATACACTTGCTTAAATGAATTGTCCAATAATACTGTTATTGTTATAAATTCATATACACAAGAAACTAGTGATTTGTTCTACAGAAGTTTACCAATCTTTGAAAAAATAATTTTTAGATAAACACTAATTTTGACTGGGAAGTGATTTGTTATATATTTAAGGTTAAAATTATTTTATTGTATATTTTCTTAATCATGGATAAATTGAAATTGCCAACATCACTTTTGAATAGTTGAGTTCAAAGTGGTGGATAAGATAACCTATATGAAAATTTTTTATTTGCACCCATGGTAATATACTATTTTTCCAGAATCTTTGTTCTCATGCTTGAGGGAAATTTCTGTTTTCATGTGTCTCTTATTTGCAGATAATTTCTTTCCATAAATTTTAATCATAAAATATTTTAATAAAGTTAATATTTTCATTTATGAAAATCCTGTCAGGTACTGAAAACATTGGACAAAAAAACGACACAATTCTAAGACTTCAAGAGAGAATATTTGTGATTTTCCAGTTTCATATATTTGCAAATCATATTATATCCTACTATAAAAATCAAACTCCTTACATTTTGTTAAAAATAAATAAAATTTATTTTAAAGGTTTATTTAAAACACCAAGAAAAAATTAAGGCAAAACTGCTGATGGAGAAATATCTACCCATCAACAGATTAGCAATTCCATCTTATATTCTACAATAAAATTTCCTGTATAGTAGTGAATGTATTTGAAGTTATTTGTATATTTGAATGCAAACTGCAAAACCAGAAAAACCGAGGCTTCCATTTGCCATAAAAATAAATTAGGAGGCAATGCTTTGCTAGCAAAGCCATTTGAGCCCAACAGTTCATAACTATTCATTGTTCCATAAACAGATGTCTTTGTTCGTACTGTGAGCTAGCTGCCTTATGATATTGTTGTGTTCAGCGTTACTTTATATCTAAAGTGGATATAGGCAACTTGTTTTAGGATATAATAAACCAACACTGATGTAGAGATCCAGTGGGAAATTATACAATAATCTTACTGACATAACTAATTTTCTTCTTATGAAATCATGATTCCCACTACACTTTTAGAGCTATCAAAAATATCATTTAACATCAACATTTCATTGTGAACATCTCAGCAAATTACAGAAATATAAAACTTCATGTATAAAGTGAGACATTCCGTTGGGAAAATAAATTTTCACTTCTAAATTAAAAATTTTATAATGTGAATATTGAGTATGTTGTGTACTGCTTATGGACACTAAAACATTTTTCTTAACAGAATAAATTGCTTTCAGATAATGACATGATGTTAGTGATCAGGAAACCATAAGAAAGACAGGTCATTCAAGAAAAAACAAAAATAAAAACCAGTTAAATGTGACCTTTGCTAATCTTCTATTGGTATAAAATCCCTAGTGAATTTTCAATAATTCATATGTTATTTGCTTCAGCAGTTCCTGCATGTGAATACACACCTGCATTTGTATATCATGCCCATGTTGGAAGCATATATATATGAAAGAGTTTGAGCACTGAGTGAGCTTGGGCAATTTATTTAACTGGGAACAACTGGTTTCTCATTGTGAAATGACGATAAAAAAGCTACCTTCATTTCAGCAAACTTAAATTGAGGATTTAATTAAATAAGGATTACAACATTTCTATTTCAGTTTCCCACATATAACATGTTCTAAAAACTTTGGTGGGTAGATTCAATTCATTGTTTTGACAATGGTCTTCAGGTTTTTTTTTTTTTAAGATCCATACATAAATGAAACTAAGATCATCTAAAATATGCAGGTTTATGAGAATGAAAACTAAGAAATGAGCAATTAATTATTCCTTTCTTCTTATGTTTGCCTCTTGTTTTAGTTTGCTAAGGGCTGACAACACAATAGACCAGAACTGAGTTGGATTTTACAATGAGACTTTTTAGGTTAAGAACTTATGGTTCTGAGGCTAAGAAAAATGTCCATCCAAATTAGTTGAAGCTGTCTCCTTAATGGTTCATTGCTGGCAATCCTGGACTTCTGCCACAAGGCAAGGCACTATGGCAGCTCTGCCAGTCTCTGCCTTCTCCTCTAGGCTCACTTTCTCCCTGAGCTCAGCTCTGGATAATCTCTGAGCATTATGGCAGGGCATAATGGTTGCATCAGTTTGTCTTTCCTCTTCCTCCAGACCTCATTGCTAGTTCTGCTTCAGGGTACTCCATCTGTGGCTTTTCCCTCTCCTGGTTTCCTTGATTTCAACTTCTAGAAGCTCCTTCTGTCACTGCAGCTTTTTTCCTGTGTCTCTGGCTTTTTTCCCTTCTGTTTATAAAGGACTCCAGTAAGGGAATTAAGACCCACCTTGGGTCAAGTAACCTAATCAAAGGCCTTTAACTAAGTGATTTAACAAAAAGATCCCACCTACAATATGTTTACACATATAGGAATGGATAGCTCTAAAGACATGATTTTCTGAGCTCCACCTAGTTCGAAACAGTCAAACCTGTAATTCACATTGAAAGCAGTAGATGATAATAGTTATCATTCATTGTAAGTTCTGAATTTATATATCTCAAAGAAAAGATTATGAGGAAAACCAAAGGAACAATGAAAAAATTAAGTAAACTTTAGGCATAGGGTATATACTTCCTGCCCCTTTCCCAATATTTTGTTCAAGATATCAGAACCCTTTGTGCAAATTCAGACTACTTTTACTAAATGCTATGAGCAGTCTGACATAATATACTCACTAAATAATATTTTGTAACTACAATATTTCTTTCTGGTACATATGCAGTCTAATGCTGTTCAACTTGGAATTTGACATTCCTGGTATTTGATGAAAATGTTTTAAGAAATGTCTTCACACATACATATTCAGTCTCTATGAATGTATCAAGTTCCTCTTTATGTATTTACACAGGAATACCAAAATCAGTCAGTGTTATAAGGCCACTTAATAATATGGTTTGTGAAATTGGGGAAATTTGCATGAAGTAAGTACTTGATACAAAAAAAACAGAATATACCCCCTGTGGGAAAGAGTTCCCAAGTAATGAAGGAGTGTAAATATGAGACACATCATACAAGGAATAATACAAAAGAATGTCAAACAAGATGCAGTAAAATATAATTTTATGTGAAATAATATCCAAGGACTATTGCTAACATTTAAGAAAGCTAAAACTAAAAATTTTGTCATTATGAAAATTAAATTAAAATAATTTTCTTTTTTAACACAATATCCCTTGATACAGAGAATCTGACAAAAATATTGATACTATATTTTATGAAAGAAGCTTCTGAATTTCTGTCACACATTTGTTGTAATTTTATTTATTTATTTATTTTTAAGATTTATTTATTTTATTACATATCTCCCCTTCCCCCCCGCTGCGGCGACGCACCGAGACTGGTCACTGTGCAGGTGCGTCTTTCCCCGCTTGTGGGCAGCTTCTGCTTCCATTCACGGCCGGCTTTCAGTTCGTGGGTGGCTGGCTGCGCTCCATTCACGGGCGACCTGCCCTGCCTGTGGTGGCTTTTGCCCTGTCCATGGCAGCTTTTTGCCCTGCCCATGGCGGCTATGGCCCACCCATGGCGGTTTGCCATTCTCAAGGTGGTCTGCCTGCTAGGAGAGGTCCCCAGGAACTGAACCCAGGGCCTCCCATGTGCTATGCCGGTGCCCTATCCACTGGGCTATCGAGCCGGCCCCATGTAATTTTAAATTATAGAGTTCATGCTTTTTAAAATTCTCAATACATTGACTATTAAATTAAAATGGTCAAGCAGAAACAGATGAAAACTATTATATACAACTACATATAGCTTGGATGTATCATAGACTAAAAACTTGCAACTTTAAAATCATCTCAAAAGATTAAAAAATATTTTTTATGTTCAAACAGAATAAAATAAAGAGAAGATAAATGATTCTCAGAGCTTGGAAAAAAATCAAATTCTGTATAACTGTACTCTCATTTTCCACTTGAGAAACCTCAAATGGAGAAAAATATTTTGCTGTATACTCTCTTTCTTGTGTGGTTACTAATGAAATTAAACTTAGATCAAATTCTAGAATATTTACACTGCATTTTATTCTCTAATCATGACAGAACTTAAGTCTTCAATAGTAGAACCATATAGAATAATACATACTCATAATAAAAGTGGAATGTAATTAACAATGGCATTGCCCATATTATCTTAAATGTCTAATACACTAGTATAACTTGGTTTCTCTGATATAAAAACATTAACAAACTCCTTAAATTTGGCTAACAGTACACTGATTTTATCATTCAAATACCAAAATCAACCAGATTCCAAGTGCACCAAATTCAATTTAATTTGGCACCTCGATTTAAAAAATGAATTAAATTAAAAAGTGAGAATTTAAATTTATTTTCCCTTCTTTAATTATATTTCAAATATCATCCAGAAAAAAACTTATAGGGTATTCAAGATGGCACATTGTTATAGGAATAAAATGTTAAAATGTATTTAATACTTACTTTTCAGTTCATTTTTAACACACGTCTGTACATAATTTATAGTGTAGCAGAGGAATATACCTGCATACTGTATAAATTGATTTACTCATTCTTTCCACAAAAATGTATCAATAAGCTGGCATTCTTCTATTTATTTATAATCTATCAGTTAAAAAAAAAAAACCTTAAAATGGCATCTGTGCTCTATATTCCAGTGGGAAGGTGGAGAATGAAAATAGGTATAATAAATAGTTCAGTATATTATAAATATAAAATCACTCGTATAACAAAATAGGAAGCAATAAATCAATGGAAATAAATAGTTCAGGATAAATAGTATCAAAGGTGTCAGGGTGGGAGAATGAAATATAATTTTGCATAAGATAGTCAGAGGTAGGGATCATTTAGAAAGTGATATTTGAGTAAACATACCAAAGAAGGGAAGAAGTTGGAAATGGGAATATATGCAAGAACATTCCAATCAGGGGCAAAATTTGTAAGGCAGGGTATGTTCATGCCTGGTATGTTCCAGAATCAGGAAAGAGTCCAGTGTTGCTATAGCAGAGGGAATATGGGAGAGAGAGAGGGAAGGAGGGTGAGAGCTAATAGAGGTGTATAACATTCATCCAGACAGATTTGGCTTTAGTCTGATTGAAATAGGAAGCCACCAGGGAATTTTGGGTAGATAAATAGAATGATTTTCATTTTAAAAGGATAATTCTAGCTGTTTTGTGGAGAATAAAGTAGAATAAGGAACACTGATTAAAAGGCTATTGCAATAAATCTTGATGGCTTGGATTAAGGTATTAGCAGAGGAAGTGATTATATTGTGAGCCAAGAGAATAGTTCAGATATACGTTATGGAAGAAAGAGAAGAGTCCAGAATGATTCCAAACTTTGTACCTGAGCAACTGGAAGTATGAACTCATCATTAGTCAAGAAGGGAAATCCTTCAAGCAAGAGGACTTGACTTCAGAAACATGAAATGTAATAAGTTCAGTTTTGAATATTTTAATTTTGAGATATTAAATGGACTTCTGAGTATTTATGCTGAATATATTTTGTGATATAAAATTTCAGAAGTCATGAGCTTAGAATATAAATTCTGGGAAATCAACTCATATATGATATTTAAATCCAAAGACAGGATGAAATCCCCAGGGGAGAGAGAAAAGAAAGAAAAAAAAAAGGAGGAACACAGACTGAATCCTGGATTATTACAGACATAAGAGTTTGGGGAGAGAAGAGAAACCTACCAATGAGGAGGAGGAGAACAGAATATGGTATCTTGCATGTCAGGTGGAGAAGGTCTGAAAAGAGTAGTGGGATCCATGTGTCCTTAAGTGGTCTTTAGTGAGCTTGATGGGAGCAATGATCATAGAATCATGTAGTTAGAGCTGGATTAAAGGAAGGTTAAGAAAGCATTGAAAGAGAGGCATTGGAGATATCAGGTAGAGTCTACACTTTAAAGACATTTTATGGAAAGTGGGAACAGAAAAAGTGAGGTTGTATCTAGAATAGAAGAGAAATTGGGAAAAGGTTTTATTAAAATGACAGAACCAATAGATTCTTGCATGCTAATGGAAATTATTCCATATAGAAGAGAAAAAATTAATTATGTATAAAAGTAACAGGAGATGCATGAGACATATGACCTTCAGTAAAGGGAAAATAATGGATTCTATTATATATTTGGAAGGACCTGAATGAGCCAGGTACATGAAAAGTTAACTAATTGTAACAAGTGAGGACATGGAAAATAAAGTTAAAGATACTGATAGAAACATAGATGGTAATTGGGAATATATGGAGTTCCCTTCCAATTAGTACTCTTTTTTTTTTTAGTTAAGGAGACAAGATCATCAGTTAAGAAGGTGTATGGATAAAGAAGGGGTGGAAGTTTGAGGATATAGAAAGTGTGAAATAGTTGTCCAGGAGAAGGGAAGAATAAAAAGTAAATGAAACCAGTAAGATTGCTTAATAACAATTAGATTCTACACGAGGTTCTTGGTCATAAATATAAAGTTAAACTTATATACTTGATCATCTCTCTTTAGTGTTTGTGGTGGTTTGAAGTTGTATGTATCCCAAAACACATGCTTTTAAATCTAATTCATCCTGTGAATATAAATCCTTGTTATGTAGGACCTTTTGATGAGGTTACTTCAGTTAAGGCGTGTCCCACCTCAATCTGGATGGGTCTTCATCTTATTATTGGAGTCCTTTATAAGAGAAAGAAACTCAGACAAAGAAAGAGAAAGCCACAAAAGCAAGAAGCTGAAAGCAACAAAACTCATAAGAGGGGAGACAGCAGCAGATGTTGCCATGTGCCTTGCCATGTGACAAAGAAGCCTGAGCTTGACAGCAGCTGGTATTCAGGAAGAAAATATCGTCTTGGTGATGCCCCAAATTGGACATTTTCCCTGCCTCAAAACCATAAGCAAATAAATTCCCATTGTTTAACCTGAGCCATTTTAGGAAACTAAAAACAGTGTTGTTCACTCAAAAGTGTTCAATGGCACAAGAAGTTTGGCAATTGCAAACCTAAATTACTAGCATCTGCTTTTTGCTTGTTAAACAAGTGCCTATCACAGTGCGTGCCACTGAGTTCCTGAGGAAAAAAGCAAACAAACAACCTCTGAATCTAAACCAATGAAATTTAAGGCACAATAATAGACTAATAGAAAGCTTGTACAAATGTTTCATCTTAACTAATTGACACAGTTTAATCAGTGCCTGGTGACACTAATTTTGTATTTTGTAAAAAACAAATGCTCTTTGGATTTGAAAGAAAATGTTAAAAATAGCTCAGTCAAATCATTTGAGTTAATTAACGTTGTTCACATATCACTTTGAAATAGCCTATATTTTATGTTGGTGCTTAAGTTAAAATATAAATAACAAAAGGTATTTATTCTCAGGTAAATTCCCATTGTTCAAGTTACCAAAAGTATTTATTTAGGTTATTTACTCGCATAAACTTGTCCTCCCTCCTTGCAGCCACACCTTAGCTTATATATATATATTTTCTTTGTTAAATAAATATGAATTTCATAGCAGGAAAATATTTATATTCTTTAGATATAAAAATACCAATTATTGAGCTATTGCTCGTGTTAACAAAAGTTGTAATTTAATAACATTAACATTTACTCAACTTTTGAGCAATATTTGTGGCAACCTTGCTATGTTTCAGTCACTAGAGTAATTGGAGAAAAAAAAGGTTATCCAAGTATTAGTGATTTTTACAAGCAACAATTTCCTCTTATACTCTAGATGAAGAAGTGGCACAACTCAAATTATATTTTTATAATTTTTAGAATCAATTTTGTTATTAGCTCCTTTATAGAAAAAAATCACATTAGCATAGTTTGTATACATGGTAATTCCTAAATCTTTAATTGACTGAATAAGCTACTGGCTATTATTATAGGTGGGAAATTTAATATTTGCAGCCACTAAAATAAGTTCAATTTGATTATTATTATATGATATGATTTTGTTTGAAAATGTACTATAGTTTTCAATTTCATCAAGAAATTCAAATGTGGAGTCTATTAATCTTATTGGAAATTAAATCTTATTTACATGGATTTATGTTAAATCTCACTAAAAACTGGTTTCCAGAATTTTTAGGCAAAAAATTCTCTCCTGACTTCATTATGATAATTCAAACCTTGGTATAAATCTTTTAATCCTTTATAGATGGATTTTACAATTTATGGAAATTGATTGATTCTTTTATATTTTATAGAGTATTTGATCAATGAATATGCTCCATTATCTCTCTATGAAATATATTTGAGTTCATAAAACTTGCTTAAGTAAATCTGTGTGTTCATTTGATAAAGCTTAAATAAGCTTAAATAGAAATGAGTCCATGAAATGGCATTTAAAGTAAGAGTTTAAATAAATGATTTACCACATTCTTTTGTTAACATAGCTTTGTAAACATAAGTTCAACTTCACTAATAAAGTTATATAAAGTATTATAACTTTGCATAATTATTTATTTAATTCAAACATCAACTAGAAATTTTAAAAACCACATGCACATGGAATCCATGGGTCCAAAATTGTTTTCAACAAATTCCTGATTAGAAAACAATTTTTATTAAAATGGTTATTGATTGTCTTCTTTGCCTCAATTTTGTTTCCATCTTTTATTTTCTTAAATATTTACTGTAAGTTCTTTCACTCATGGCTTCAATGATATTTCCAAAACATGCTCTTTAAAACTATTATTATTTCTATTATTTTGCTTCATTCCCTATTTATAGTTATTTAGGTAAAACTATATCAATTTTTTTCTAGAACCAGAAAAAGTAAATATTGCCTCAGTTTTCCTAATGATAAAAGGGGCAATTTCAGTTTTTTTCATGATATCCATATGAAAGTATTAGGAAATAAGTAAAAAATTTTAAATATAGGAAACGTAATTTATGGCCCTTCATTTAAATGAGGATAATAAAACTCTGGTATCTAATATAGGTTTGAATAGAAGAGACAGATGGACCATGTGCAGTAAAGACATATTTCATTCAGACTCTGTCACTCTCAGGAGCAAGGCTTCCAAATTAGGGCTCACTGGTAAGGCACCCAATTCTGGGGCTATCTGCCCTGATATAGGCCCTCTCTTTGGGGTGATATCCATATTGGAAGCCTAGGAGGTCTTATTGGGATCTGCATAAGTGTTACCTCTGGGTTGACCTTCTGACTCACTTTGAAGTCTCTTAGCCCTATGAACTCATTTGTCTTTACCATTTCCTCCTTTTATTCAAAGTCTTTTTCCAGTCCTACTGCCCATTGGCATTTGTTAGTAATGTTGCCAGGAGGCTCATGCCTGGGAGTCAGGTAATGCATTCATATGCTGAGTTTGGCTTAGAGAGAGGTCACATTTGAGCAACAAGGAGGTTCTCCAGAGGCAACTCTTAGGCACCCCATAATACAAGGCTGTTTCAATTTCAAGAGCAAAGACTTAGGTGTATTTCCAGAGACCAGAGACTACGGGCTGTCCATGTGCCAACTGGGTCCAGAAGCTCTGTGGACCTG
>PVKH010005696.1:0-21791 GCA_004027955.1 Chaetophractus vellerosus | reverse complement strand
AAAAGAGTAAGAAGAGGGAAACGGATGTGGATCAAGTGTTTTGGGTTCCTCTCTACCATATAGGAGGTCTAGGGCTCAATTCCTGGGTTCTCCTGGTGAAAAGCAAGCTGATCCACACGGCGAGCTGGCTCACGTGGAGTGCTGGCCCACACAGAGAGCTGGCGCAGCAAGATGACACAACAAAAAGAAACACAGAAGAGAGACAATGAGAGAGGCAGCAAATCAGGGAGCTGAGGTCGCAGGAGATTGAGCAGCTTCTCTCCACTCTGGAAAGTCCCAGGATCGGTTCTTGGTGCCAACTAAAAGAGAAGACAAGCACACAGAAGAACACACAAAGAGCAGACAGCAAGCGCAAAACAACGGGGGATGGGGGGGAGGTAAAAAAATAAATCTTATAAAAAAAAAAGAGTAAGAAAAACAAAAATAAGATACAAGATATGAAAACTAAAGAATAAAATGGTAAAAGTAAATAAAGGATTTATAGTAGTATCATTGAACATGAATGGACTAAACTCCCAAACCAAAAGATACAGGCTGACAGAATGGATAAAAAAACATGAGCCATCCATATGCTGCCTACAGGCGACTCACCTTAGACTCAGGGATATAAAGGCTGAAAGTGAAAGGCTGGAAAAAGATATTCCATGCAAACAGTAACCAAAAAAGAGCAGGGGTAGCTATACTAATATCAGACAAAACAGACTTTAAATGCAAAAAAGTTATAAGATACAGAAGGCCACTATATATTAATAAAAGGGACAATCCACCAGGAAGAAGTAACATATCTATGCACCTAACCAGGGTGCCACAAAATACATGAGGCAAACTCTGGCAAAACTGAAGGGAGAAATAGACATCTCTATAATAATAGATGGAGACTTTAACACTACTCGTATCATTAGATAGAACAACTAGACATAAGATCAACAAGGAAACAGAGAACCTGAACAATATGATAAATGAGCTAGACCTAACAAACATATACAGAATGTTGCATCCCAAATCAGCATGTTATATATACTTCTCAAGTGCTCATGGATCTTTCTCCAGGATAGACCACATGTTGGGTCACAAAGCAGCTCTCATAAATACAAAAAGACTGAAATTATACAAAGCACCTTCTCTGATCATAATGGAATAAGCTACAAATCAATAATAGACAGGAAAAGGGGAAATTTACAAATGTCTGGAGGATAAACAACACACTCCTAAACAATCAATGGGTCAAAGAAGAAATTGTCAGAGAAATTAGTAAAATATCTCGGGATAAATGAAAATGAGAACACAACTTATCAAAACCTATGGCATACAGCAAAGGCAGTACTAAGAGGGAAATTTATAGCCCTAAAAGCCTATATTAAAAAAGAAGAAAGAGCTAAAATCAAAGACCTAACTGGACACCTGGAGGAATTAGAAAAAGAACAGCAAACTAATCCCAAAGTAAGGAGAAGGAATAAAATAATAAAGGTTAGAGCAGAAATAAATGAAATTGAGAACAACAACAAAAAAAAAAATAGAGAAAAATCAACAAAACCAAAAGCAGGTTCTTTGAGAAGATCAATAAAATAGATAAAGCTCTACTAGCTAGACTAACAAACTAAAAAAAAAAAAAAGAGAGAGAGAGAGAGGAAGCCAATGTGGCTCAGTGGTTGAGTGCTGGGTTCTCACATACAAGGTCCTGGTACCAAAAAAAAAAAAAAAAGAGAGAGAGAGAGAGAGAAGATGCAAATAGATAAAATAAGAAATGGTGACATTATTACTGACCCCACAGAAATAAAAAGGATCATTTAAAGGATATTATGAGAAACTGTATGCCAACAAATTAGACAACCTAGATGAAATGGGCAAATTCCTAGAAAGGCACTAAAGAGCTAAAGGAAAACAATGTACATTTACTCTACAAGAAATACAAAAACCCATCAAACGAATCACATTTAAAGAGATTGAATTAGTCATAAAAAATGTTCCAACAAAGGAAAGTCTAGAACCAGAAAGCTTTAAAGGTGAAATCTACCAAGCATTTCGAGAAGAATTAACACCAATCCTGTTTAAACTCTATCAAAAATTTCAAGAGGAGGGAAAACTATCCAACACATTTTGTGAAGCCAACATTACCTTGATACCAAAGCCAGATAAAGATACTATATGAAAAGAAAAAGGGATTGAGAGGTGACTGCTAAGGGGAGTGGAGTTTTTCTTTCTGGAGTAATGAGATTGATCTAAAATTTTTTGTGGTGATGAATGCACAACATTGTGATTATACTAAAAGCCAGTGATTATACACTTTGGATAAACTGCATGGTATGTGAATATATCTCAATAAAGATAAGAAAAGAAAATTGCAGACCTATCCCTCTAATGATCATAGATGCAAAAACCCTCAACAAAATATTTGCAAATAGAATCCAACAGCATATCAAAACAATTATACACCACGACCAAGTGGGATTTATTCCTGCTATGCAAGGCTGGTTCAACACAGGAAAATCAAGGTAATACACTACCTTAACAAAGTGAAGAGAAAAATCACATGATCATTTCAATTGATGCAGAAAAGGCATTCGTCAAAATTCAGCATCCTTTCTTGATAAAAACACTTCAAAGGAGAGGAATAGAAGGAAAGTTCCTCAATATGGTGAAGGGCATATATGAAAAACAAAGTCAACATCATATTCAATGGGGAAAGGTTGAAAGCTTTCCCTCTTAGATCAGGAAAGACAAGGATGCCACTGACATAACTGTTATTCAACATTGTACTAAAAGTTTTAGCTAGAGTAATTAGACAAGAAAAAAATAAATAAAAGGCATCCAAATAGGAAAAGAGGAAGTAAAACTCTCACTATTTGCAGATAACATGATCCTATATGTAGAAAATCCCAAAATGTCTACGACAGAGCTACCTGAGGTAATAAATGGGTTCAGCAAAGTGGCGGGATACAAGATCAATACGCAAAAATCAATAATGTTTCTGAATAATCTGAGGAGGAAATTGGTAAACAAATTCCATTTAAAATAGCAACAAAAAAGACTCAAATACCTAGGACTCAATTTAACCAAAGATATACCAGACCTATATGCAGATAACTACAAAACAATGCAAAAAGAAATCAATGAAGATCCAAACAAATGGAAAGACATTCCATGTTCATCAATTAGAAAACTAAATATCATGAATGTGTCAATCCTACCTAAACTGATTTATGGATTCAATGCAGTATCAACCAAAATCCCAACAGCCTACTTTACAGATATAGAAAAGGCAATTACCAAATTCATTTGGAAGGGAAAGTGCACCTGAATAGCCAAAAGCATTCTAAAAAAGTAGAATTGTGTGGGAAGACTTTCACTGTCTGACCTTGAAACATATTACAAAGCTATAGTGGTCAAAACAGCATGGTACTGGCATAAAGATAGACACAGCGATCAGTGGAATAGAATTGAGAGTCCAGAAATAAACCCTCACCTCTATGGCCAACTGGTTTTTGACAAACCTATCGAATTCATGTTGATGGGCCAAAAAGTCTTTTCAACAAATGGTGCTGGGAGAATTGGATATCCATAACCAAAAGAATGAAAGAGGACCCCTACTCACTCCCTATACAAAGATCAACTCAAAATGGACCAAAGACCTAAACAGAAAAGCCAGAACCATGAAAACTACTAGAAGAAAATGTAGGGAAACATCTTCAAGATCTTGTGGTAGGTGGTGGTTTCATGGACCTTATACCCAAAGCACGTGCAACAGAAGGAAAAATAAATAAATGGGACATCCTCAAAATTAAACACTTTTGCACCTCACAGGACTTTGTCAAAAGGGTGAAAAGGCAGCCAAATCGATAGAAGAAAATATTTGGAAATCACATATCCAATAAGGATTTAATATCCATTATATAAAAAGAGATGCTACAATTCAACAATAAAAAGACAAACGACCCAAATTAAAAAATGGGCAAAAGACTTGGACAGACATTTGTCCAAGGAAGATATACAAATGGCAAAAAAAAAAACATGAAGAAAAAGTTCAACGTCAGTAGTGATTAGGGAAAAGCAAATCAAAGCTACAATGAGCTATCATTTCACATTTAGTAGAATGGCCACTATTAAAAAGATGGAAAACTACAAGTACTGGAGAGGATGTGAAGAGACAGGAACACTTACTCACTGTTGGTGGGAATGCAGAATGGTACAGCCACTGTGGAGGACTGTTTGGCAGTTCCTAAGGAAATTGAATACAGATTTGCCATGTGACCCTGCAATACCACTACTGGGTATATACCCAGATGAACTGAGAGCAGGGACACGAACAGACATCTGCACACTGATGTTCATAGCAATGTTATTCACAATTGCCAAAAGCTGGAAACAACCCAGGTGTCTCAACAACCGATGAAGATAAACAAAATGTGGTGTATACACACAATGGAATATTATGCAGCTGTAAGAAGAAATGAAGTCGCAAAGTATATGACAACATGGATGAACCTGGAGGACATTATACTGAGTGAAGCAAGCCAGGCACAAAAGGACAAATACTGTATGATTCCACTTATATGAAATGTAAATATATATCAATTTATAAAGATGAAATTAAATTAGTGGTTATGGAGGGTGGAGGAAGGCATGCTAAGGGGTGCAGAGTTTTTCTTTTTGGAGTAATGAAATAGTTTTAAATTTTTTGTGATGATGAATGCACAACACTGTGATTATACTAAAAATCACTGATTATACAGTTTTGATGGATCGTATTATATGTGAATATATCTCAATGAAACTGCTTAATGAATATATAAATAATTGTACAAGAATAGCCAGAGGGGGCCGGCTGTAGCCCAGTGGATAGGGCGCTGGTGCACCACATGGGAGGCCCTGGGTTTGGTTCCCGGGGGCCTCTGCGAGCGGGGCAGACCGCCTTGAGGGGGCAAGCTACTGTGGGCAGGGCAAAAAAGCCACCACAGGCAGTGAAAAGCTGCCACGGGCAAGGCAAATCGCCCATGAGCAGAACGGAGCCACCCGCGAGGAGAGCAGAGTCGCCCGCCAGCGGGGCAAGCCGCCCGCAAGTGGGCAAGGCCGCCGCTCATTGGTGAGCTGACTCGGCACATCACTGCAACGGGGGGAGACAAAGCAGACACAGAAGAACGCAAAAATGAACACAGTAAAAACAAGCGTGGGCAGGGATATGTTAAAAAAAAAAAAAAAAAAAAAAAAAAAAAGAATAGCCAGAAACAGCAGCTATGTACAGCAGGGGAAACATAGGGAGATTGAGAGGTGAAGAATTTTCTTGTTTGTCTTTTTTTGTTTATTATTAGTATTGAAATAATGAAAATTCTATAATAATGATTGAAGTGATGAATGCATAGCTATGTCATTATACCAAATACCATTGACTATATACTGTGGATGAATTGTATGCTTTATCAATACGTACCAATGAAATTGATTTAAGAAAATAATTTAAAAAAATAAACTTAACAGAAAATGAGGGAACGATAAAGACGTTCCCAGATAAATAAAAGGTGAGGGACTTCATCGCCACCAGACTGGCCATACAAGAGATGCTAAAGAGATTTCTGCAGGTTGAAAGGAAAGAACAACAGACAATAGATTAAAGCTGCATGAAGAAATAATGCTCTCAGGCGAGGGCAAAAACGTGTAAATATAAATGCCGGTACTACTGAATTTTTGGCTTGTGACTCAACTTTTTACATCTTACAGGATCTAAAAGACAAATAGATAAAACGTAACAATAAATCGGTGGTTTTGGACTTATAATGTATAAACATGTAATCTGTGACAAGAACTACATAAACATGGGGGTACAGAAAAGCATAGGAACATAGTTTGTGGAAGTCACCTTTGAGCAGAAACCCAAGTGTGGCAGTTTGGTATTATTAATGAATTCCAAAAAGAAACACTGATTGTGTTTTTAAACTGGTCTGTTCCTCTGAACATATTAGATTGTATTAGATTCACTTTTACATTATTAAATCAAGATTAGGGCGACTTGGTTTGAGTCCCCGCCTACAGCCAGCCTATAGCTGTGGGCTATATATACAGAAGCTCAATCAAAGACAGGGGAGTAAATACAGGGAGAAGGACCACACAGAAGCAGATACACAGGAAGAGAGAGTGCTCCATAGACACAACAGAGGCCCCAGAGAGATGAGCCTGATAGTCTACAGCTGACCTTGTAGAGACCAGAGCAGCTGAGCCTGGAAAGAAGCCCCGGGAGAGTCACGAGCCTTATGCCAGCCTACAGCTGAGATCAGAAGAAGCTGGGACCACGGAGCCTTAAGAGGAAGATGGAAGGCTGAACTCTCACAGACATCACCCGCCATCTTGCGTCAACACATGGCAATAGACTTTGGGTAAGAAAGTACCTCTTATGGTACCTTGAGTCGGACTCTTTAGGGCCTGGTAACTATAATCTTGTACCCCAAATAAACACCCTTTATAAAAGCCAACAGAGTTCTAGTACTTTTCATCAGCTCCCCTTTGGCTGACTAATACAGTATTGAAGTTAAGTTGGTATCAAAGCAAAAAGATTGTTATAAATTTAGGATGTTAAATTTAAGCTCATGGTAACTACATATATTAGAAAAAGAGAACGAGGGAGTTAATGCACAATGGGTGTAGAATTTCTGTTTGGGAAGATGGGAAAGTTTTAGTAATGGAAGGAGGTGAAGGTACAACAATATTGTGAATGTGATTAATCCCACTGAATGTTATGCTTGGGAGTGGTCGAGACAGGAAATAAATTAGATTGTACATATGTTCCCACGATTGAAAAAAAGAAAAAGAGCAACTGAAGAGACAATGACAATTAAATGCAATACATGAGGGCCGGCTGGATAGCCCAGTGGATAGGGCGCCGGCATACCACATGGGAGGCCCCGGGTTCAGTTCCTGGGGACCTCTCCTAGCGGGCATACCGCCTTGAGAAGGGTAAGCCGCCGTGGGCAGGGCAAAAAGCTGCCACAGACAGGGCAAAGCCACCACGGACAGGGCAGGTCGCCCGCAAACGGAGCGCAACCAGCCACCCACGAACTGAAGCAGAGCCAGCTGTGAATGGAAGCAGAAGCCGCCCACAAGCGGGGCAGAGCTGCCTGCGTGGTGACCGGTCTCGGCGCATCGCCGCAATGGAGGGAGACAAAGCAGACAGAGAGGAATACAAGAATGGTCACACAGCAAGAGCAGGCAGAAAGGGGTAGGGGGGAATGTAATAAAAATAAAAAATAAATCTTTAAAAAAAAAAAATTCAGAAGTTTTGAGCTTCAAAGAACACCATCAAGAAAGTGAGATAACTCACCGAATAGGTGAAAATATTTGCAAATCATGTATCTGATAAGGGGCTTATATCCAGAACATAATAAGAACTCTTACAAGTCTATAGTAAAAAGACAAATAACCAAATAAAAAAATGAGCAAAGGATTCGAACAGATACTTCTCCAAAGAAAATATACAAATGGTCAATAAGCATATAAAAAGAAGCTCATAATTAGCTCTCAGGGAAATGCAAATTAAGATTACATTGAGGGGAGCGGATATAGCTCAAGTGGTTGAGCACCTGCTTCCCATGTACGAGGTCCTGGGTTCAATCCCTGGTACCTCCTAAAAACAAACAAACAAACAAAAATCTACACTGAGATCCCAAATCTCACCCGATAGGATGGCTATCATCAACAAGACAGATGTAACAAATACTAGCGAGCATGTGGAGAAATAACCGTCATACACTGCTCACAGAATGTAAAATGGTACAGCAGCTTTGGACAATCTAGCAGTTCCTCAGAACATTAAACAGAAACTTACCATATGACCCAGTAACCCCGCTCCTAGCTAAATACCCAAGAGAACTGAAAACCTGTGTCCACAGAAAAACTTGCAGCACAGGAATGTGCACAACAGCACTGTTTTGTAATAGCCAAAAAGTGGAAACAACCCAAATGCCCATCAATTGGCAAATGGATAAATAAAGTGTTACATCAATACAACCGGGTATTATGCAACAATATAAATAAGTAGCGATACATGCTATGACATGGATGAGCCTTGAAAACACAATGCTAGGTGAAAGAAGCCGGTCACAAAAGGCCACATGTTGTATGATTCCATGTGTATGAGATGCCCAGAATCAGCAAATCCATAGAGACAGAAAGTAGAGTAGTGGTCAGCCGGGGCTGGGGAAGGTGAGAGAGTGGGGTGATGCCTGCTAAAGGCTGTAATGAAAAGGCTCTAAAATTGATTGTAGTGGTGGAAGCACAACTCCATGACTGTATTAAAGGCCATTGAACTGCACCTTTAAATAGGTGAATTTTATGGTTGTGAATTCTATTTCAATAAAAATTATAGCACAGAAAAATGCCCGGAAGGATACAAAGTAGTTGTGTGGACGGAGGGTTATAGGTGTCAATAATGCAGACGGCGAGGACCTTCTACTGAGCTCCGACCGTGGAGCCAGGCTACACGGCTGGTGTTTCCAACGTGAGGCCCCCCACCCAGGTAGGTTGAGGGTTTTTACCCCAGGCCACAGGACCATGATTTCTCTGATCTGAGCCTGAGCTTTTTGCTTTGTTCTGTTTTCTGTTTCTGTATTTTCATCTATTCTATAAGGAAAGCTTAATATTTAATTGCTTTCAAAATAAAAAAACTATGAAAGAGCTATTACTTTAAGATGTAGTATGAGCAATATAGACAATTTTGCAAATAACGCTATCTCCCTCCACCGCCCTGCCCTAACACACCCTGTTCGTGCCCTTCGTCTGCCACAAGCTGACACAACTTGGAGCAGCTCCACTCTGTGCCCTATGTGTTTCCGCAGACTTTCATGTCCCCACAACCACAGCGGGCACACGTGCTTGACAGACCTGTGAGCTATTGCCCCTAGCTGGGGATAGGGCACATACATTTTCAACTTGCCAGCCGTGCCAGCCCCATGCTTCTCGGGAAACTGTTATCTTCTCTGCTCCCCGCTAACTGGCCCCCAGCCCACAGGAGGCACAGGTGGAAGAACAAAGACCGGAGTGGGGGGGAGCAGAGAAATTCACCCCTCCTTGTTCTGCCTTAGGCTGTGCCCATCCCCCCTCCATAGTGGGTTCACCCCCTGCTGGATATCCTCCACTAAGGCGCTAGGTCCCCAGCAGATGGCCCTGGCTTCTGGGCTTTGGGCACAGCACCTCCTGCCCATGCCCCTCCAGCACTGGCAGGGGTGGTGTGGGGGTGTTAGGGGAGGTGGGCAGAAGGGCATCACCTTCCTATTTAATTTGGGCAACATCTTTGTGAAGGGGAAAGCTACAGTCCCAAGAGCTGTAAGTCACAAGTCACAGCTCAAATGACTTGTCCAAGTCACACAGCTGATAAAAGGCAGGGCTGCTAGCCTGGCTCCCGAGGTTTGGCCGCCCCCGCTTCCATGCCGCCAACCTTCTGCCATGGCCAGGGTGGGGTAGGAGGGCGTGCAGGGGAAGAACACCTACTTCAGACTGCGCCTCTGAAGCAGCCTCTGGATTCCGAAGGCTGTCCCCCGGTGTGGGGGTGCTGCCGCTGTCCCCCCTCTGCCCCACACTCAGCGCCTGCTCCCACTTCTGCAGAGCCTCCTCGAATAGCTCCATGCCTGAGCACCAGGTGGGAAGAGAAGGGAGAGTCAGGCCCCCAACAGAGAGAGAACAGCCCAGTCCTGCACAGCACCCCCAAGAGGGGGCTTGGAACAGTGAGATGGCAGGAGAGCCCCACAGGACAAGAACCTGGCAGGATGGTGTGGGCCGGGTCCTGATCACTTTTTCAGGGTTTGTCAGTTTACTGGCCTCATTCAGTTTTGCTCCCAGGGACTGTCTCCTGTCCAGAAATGGCTGGAAACCATTGACCGGGGGTCTGGGGCAGGGGACCAAAGCAGCACTGGAGAAGTGTCCTGAACCCAGCCTGAGCACCTGGAAGGTCATGTCTCCCACATACCCAGCCCCAGGAAAGCCCAGAAGCCACCCTCACGGCCTGTACCTTGAATGTAGAGGCTCTCAGCATTGCCATCACTGGCAGTCACAGACTCCTCCACCCCTCTGGCATCCCATGGTCCTGAGCACGTGGCCGTGGGGCTGGATGAGTTCACCGCCACCATCTAGGCAAGGAGGAAGGCCTTCCCAGACCCTTTGCAGGGCCCCTCTGAGCCCTCTCCCACCGCATGACCTTACAGCACACACTCCCTCCAACACCATCCCAGAACTTAGCCCCTGGCCCTAGTGCCCAAGCCCTCAGCACGACCTGAAGAGTTCCATGGACTCCAAGGGCCTGACGATGCCTCAAGACACTGCCAGAGTGGGAGGAAATATGGCAGCTAACACGTAGCCCAGGAACCAGCAGCCTCCTATGAAACCTGCCCTGAGCCCAGCTCCTGTTCAGAGATAGCACCCATTACAGGCTAGGGCTGGGTGGGGTACAAGGGCCATGGCTATCACCATGTGCCTCTCTCCAACGTGAATGGCCCCTTTCCCTACCAGGCAGTGGGCTCCTCTAGGACAGAACCATCTCTCGCTAGCCCCCTGTCCCTAGGGCAGTGCTTGACCCAGAGGTGGAGATGTGTTTGCTGAATAAATTAGTAACTGGATGGATAAGTGAATTAAAAGCAACTCCCCAAGAGAAAATAAATTTTTGTTTTATTTATCTCCATATCCCCAGTGCCTGGCAGAGTCCCTGGCATAAAGCAGGTGCTTGCTCGCTGTCTGAACGAATGAATGAATGAATGAGTGAGCAAAACCTCTCCTCTCCTCTCCCTTCTAGTCAGTAAGTTTCCTGTGGGCAGAGACTGATGTCTACTTGGTACCCAGGACTGAGCCCCAAGGCCATAGTAGGCACCCTGGCTGCCCTGCCCGGCCCCCATACCCAGGTGCTCACCGAGGCCAAGCTGTGAGAGGAGCCTGAGTGCTTGCTGGGCTCGATGGAGGAAATGCCGCTCAGAGTGTCGTTGCTCTTGCTACTGGGGCTCTGTACCCTCCGGCTGGAGTAGCCTGGGAAGAACAGGAGGGAAGGGTCACAGCAGGCTTCCCACTCGGCCTCTGCACATGCCATTCCCACACCCAGACCACCCTCCCCTTCCTCCTTATCTGGGAATCTGTCCTGACCTTCTAAGCCAGGGTAAGATCAGAGCACCCCAATTACACACACGTAGCAGAAGACGGCTGGGCCCGTTTGCTGCCCTGCTCACCACTGTACCCCTGTCGCCCAGTGCAGGGCCTGGTCCAGAGCCAGGGCCCACAGCTGCCAGGATAAGCCTGAGACTGAGATTCAGCTATTTCCCAGGTCCCTCCTTGCTCAGCTCCCCTGTGCTGACTGTGTGACTGACTCAGAGTCTTCCTCATTCCAAAAGGGATTTGAGGCAACAGCTTTCTAAAATGCACAAAAGATATTTTTTTTAAAGTAAGTGAGAAAAGTAGGGAAGGGAAAATAAGGTGAAACCAGTGATGGTGGTGGCGGTACAGCGTACACAAGTTCGAGATTCAGGCAGATATAGCTCCAGTGCAAAAAAGGCAACCCAATCAGCTCTGTTAGCATTTCTGAGTCCCGTCTGTACTTCTAATCTAGTCTAAAAACTTATTTTTCCAATTGTAAAGATAAAACTTCCCTTTTGCAATGATAGTTTACAATTAAAATTCATTTTCATAGGAGACTTTTGCTTCTTAAAACAGAGTTCCACCCAAGACAAGTATCTATGAAAACTCTTTGCTTTGGAAAGGGATCTATACGACACTCAGGTGTGGCAAACACTGGGTCTCTGGAAAACAAGATTAACAAAGCCCATATGAGTTTTTAAAAATCACACCAGCAGACACAAAAATCAGTGGCTACCAGGGGCTGGGAGTGGATGGAAGGGGCTGACTACAAAGGGACGTGGGTGACGGCATCAGTTCTTGGTGCAGTGGTGAATACATAACTACATGCATTCGTCAAAACTCTTAGAACTGTATATTAAAAGAGGTTTATCTTAATACAATAAATTAAGCTTTCTTTTCTTTATTAAAAAAAAAAAAGGTGATGGTGGAGGGAATACACGGCAGAAGCTCAGGAACGGTAGGACTGCCCTCCCTGCTCCTGAGCCTGAGGGGACGTCCCTCCCTGGACCCCCTCTGAGCCCAGGTGCTCCCAAAAGGGGCCTCAAATAACAGAGCAACCAGAACAACCCCTACTGATTGGGCACGTGCATCCAACCACATCACCCAGAAATCCTCACAAGGATGACCAACTCAGGGAGGGAGGTTCCACTGTCATCCCCGCTTCACAGGTGAGGCGAACTTGGCTTCAAGACGACCGTCACTCGCCCAAGATCCCACATTAAGAGTGGCCAAGCCAGGGCTTGAAACCAGGTCAGGTTCGGCCCGCCACCTCAAACCCACCTTTCTTCACCGATGGAACCTTCCTGGCCATGAGGATGGGGAGGGGCACTGTGCCCAGCTGCTCGCCTCCCAGCTCGGGGCCGACCTGCTTCTTCCTCCGCCGTCGCCTCTTCAGCTGGTGAGCGGCCAGGGCCAAGGCCACGGTCCCCAGGGCCGTGGCAAAGAGGACCTTCCGTAGGCCCGGTGTCAATCGTAGCTGCGAGAATGCAGTCTGCAAGAAAAGAGGGTGGCGGCCGGTTACATTCTCCCTAAGAAAGCCCCAAGGCAGGCAGAGCTGCCCTTGAGAGCACCTAAGGTGCAGGAAAACACAAGTGCACTCAGTGTATACAGTTGGCCAAGTGAATGAAAAGAAGCAGCCACCTCTAGACTTGAAATGGAGACCATGGTGGTATAAGGAGGGAGGACCAGAGACAGCAAAATGACAATGCCAAGAGGATCACGTCTGGGGTTGAACGGGCATCCCCAACACCATCAGTCATGATTTTAACAGTGGCATGGGCTGAGCACACCGGGCACCGTACCAGGGCTTTATCTGCATTACCTGTTCAAACTCCCCCTTTTGCCAAATGAGCA
Source organism: Chaetophractus vellerosus (assembly GCA_004027955.1). Classification (NCBI taxonomy): domain Eukaryota; kingdom Metazoa; phylum Chordata; class Mammalia; order Cingulata; family Chlamyphoridae; genus Chaetophractus; species Chaetophractus vellerosus. The sequence continues at coordinate 8,843 of PVKH010005696.1, read as the reverse complement.
AACTTAGGCTTGCACAGGTTAACAAACATGCCCAAGGTGACAGTGAGAGACAGAAACCAAATCCAGGTCTGCCAGATCGTGTTTCTCAACGATTCTGTCATGATGATGACATCCATTCCATCCGACAACCCAGCTGTACACTCGCCACTGCTCCACCCTCGCCCCCTGCCTGCTGGTCTGGGAGCACCTCGGGTGGGGCTGCCTCCCTGATTCCTCTTTCCCTAATGTTTGGCACACAGCAGATTCTTAGGAAGGGCTGAGGCCTGGTCAGCCACAGATATTATCCAGGGGGCATTACTGATGCTCTCCCCCCTTTTTTTCAGGAGGTACTGGGGAGTGAACCCAGGACCTCATTTATGAGAAGCAGGTGCTCAACAACTGAGCTACATCTGCTCCCCAGTGAGAGATGGTTTTATCATTTGTTTGTTTTTAGGAGGTACTGGAGATTGAACCTGGGACCTCGTACATGGGAAGCAGATGCTCAACCACCTGAGCTACATCTGCTCCCCATGACCCCTTTTAAAGAAGAGGAAAACTGAGACTCCTACCTGACTCCTAACCCAGTCCTTCTTACCTGCTCAAAGAGGAGACACCAGATGCCTGGGGCAGCAATAACAAAGGCTCAGCTTTCCTGGGTGCTGAGCGGCCCTGGGCTGAGTGGCTCAGTGTTTTACGGACCAGACGGGAAATGGGCAGGCCCACAACCCATCCCAATCCTTACCTGCCCAAACGTTGTGTACAGGAACACAGGGATCTCGGCCACCGTCATGGCCAGGGCCTGGATCACAGACATGCCCTCGGCCCTCCGAAACGCCATGGCAAGGCCAGCACTCCAGGCAAGAGCCCACAGGCCAATGGCTTCCAAGGAGGACAGTCTTCAACTGGCTGCTGGCTGAGTCCTGAGCACTGTCCACGCCCCAGAAGGACAAGGATACACAGACCACAGGGTCCCTCCACAGAGCTAGGGGGACAGATGGCCAAGTCAGACACAAGGACATGCACACATGGGCACACACAAATAAACACAAGAGTGCCTGGGGGGTGAGGCAGGAGCGGGGCCTCCATGTGGCAAGCCAGGCCTGGAGTCAAGCCGCAGCCCTGCTGTCGCCACCAGCAGGAAATTAGCCAAACGCCACACAGACCCTCTGCCCACCAAGAGCTCTGGGAGGAGAAAGCAGCACCTCTGGGGTGCTGACCCAAGGGAGAACCCAGACCCTGGGAGATGATTTTTCACTCTCAAACTTGTTTTACTCCCTGTGGACAGCATTATGAAAACAGCAGGGTATATCCCCCAAATAATAATAGCTGCTACACATTACGTTATATTTTATGTTGAGTTCTTTAGATACATTATTTCACTGAATCATTACAATCCTGAGAAACAGATGTTATCCACTCCTCCCCCTTTTTTCCACGGAGAAAACTGAGGCTCAGAGAGGATAGGTACAGAGCTCAAGGTCACACAGCTGGCATGTGGTGGAGTCAGAATTTGAACCCAGGTCTATCAGACTCCAGACTATGTGCTCAGCCCAAACCTTTTGCTAAACCTGACATGGAGTGGGAAGGGGCAAGTCCCAGCAGAACCAAAGACCACAAGGGCAATCTCCCCTGGGGCCTTCTGAGACCCCCGGGGCACCCCACTATCTCCTATCTCAAAGCCAGGACTAGGTGGCTTGATCACATATAGCCTAGTCCCCAAGACCCTGTAGGGTGCCCCCAACACCACCACCCAGCCCCATGATGTCTTCAAGGGCTCCTAGGACCTCAAGCAGAAAGAACACGCAGGCCAAACCAGACCCTGTCTACCTGGGATGTTGGCCAAAGTCACAGGACCAGCACAAGAAATGGCTCATCCCAGTGAGCGGGAAGGAAGGACAATTCTATCAGTCTATCTAGCTCTAGGGCTGGGGGGACAGGGGGCAATGTTTTGGGGCCCAGGAAAATGCCATGTTGTCAAGGGTAGGGGATAGCCTGCCAGGCAGGAGGCTGTGGGTTGAGCTATGTGACCTCCAGTGGTCAGGGTCAGTTAACATTGGAAGCCACCCCACTCCCACCCCCACAACTGGCCCAGGCCTCAGAACAGAGGGAAGAACATCAGAGAGTCAGGAGCTACTATTTCTCAAGCACTTACTACTGGCCAGGCTTGGAACAGCTTCTCCACAAGGCTTTTACTAGTCACTCACAGAAGCCAGAGATAACCAGTCTCGATAATGGGGAATCTGAGGATCTGAGAGGAGAGAATCCTGACTGAGGTCACTGGGGTGTAAACCCAGCTCTGAGGATTCCAAGGCTGCAGTGGTGTTTCCCCTGCCCTTCCTTCAACCAGACCTTGTAAGAGGGACTTCAGCGAGCTACAAAGATGACCCTAAATGCATGCTCCAGAAGGTCTGGGAGGTTGTCTGCAGGAAAAGTCAAGAGCAGCCTCTGCTGTCTCCACTGAACAGAAGAATGGCAAATGCAAGGTAACAACACACGGTCCCCAAGCCTGCTTCAGTCCAGGGATAGATTCAGCCTATCTGCACCCTGCCTGTCCCCCTGGCAGGAACACAAGTCAAGGAGGAGGCGCCACCACCTTCCTCTCTATGATAAGCCCAGGGCAATGTCCCCCACCACGTGGACACTTGTAACCCTGTGCAGAGCCTGGCCCCATCCAGGCAGCCATCTGTCCTGCCACAGAACCCTGGGAGGGCACCACCTCTTTCCACCCCCACAATGACACATACAATACCCTCAGCCTGGGCACCGGACTTTCCATCCTTGGCACCTCTTCCCCTGCCCTGGGTCACAAGAATGCCTCCACAATCCACCTTGGCCCCAGCAATGTCCCCAACCCAGGCACTCCCTTAAGTCAACCTCTGCCCAGTCTCCTGTCCCTTCCATCTTGAGCACCCCACCTGTCCATCGGGCAGAAAAACTGGATGCCCCCAATCCTTGACCCCAGCCCTAGACCTCAGCAGTAACCGCGTCTTCAAAACCTACTCACCCGGTCCCGGACAACTTCTTGCGCACCCCGGGTCAGGCCTCCCTCTCTTGCCCAGGCCTCCGGAATATTGCTGAGGGTCGTCCAGGCACCCTCTGGCGCCGATCGCGGTCGGGACACCTGCTCCTCCCAGCCCAGGTACTTTCTCAGCCCAGGGCCGGGTGCCTGCGCCCCTGCTCCACCCCTTTCAACGTTCCAGGTCTGGGCATCTCCTCACTGACCAGGTGCCTTCTCGTGCCACCCCCAACTAGGGCACCTCTCGCGCCGTCCCCGCCCCGGGCACCTGTTCATTCCAACCCAGGCACCTTCCCCCTACGGCTGGGCCCGGACACCCACGCCCCCGCCTCGTCTCCGCGAAGGCCTGGCCCTCGCCTGTCGCAGTCCCCGGCCCTGCCCCGCCACTCGCCAGCCCGGAGGACAGAACCGGGGTCGACACTCACCCAGGTTCCCATCGCTGCGGAAGGGCAGCGTCTCCTTCCCCGGCGGCTGCGCAACCAACCTCGCGGCCACCGGAGGGCGTGGCCTGGCGCGCGGCCGCCTCTTCTCTGGCCAATGAGCCTCGCGGAGCCACTCCGCGCCGCTCCGGCCTGGGGGGGAGGGGGGTGGGGCCAAAGGGCTAGACCACGTGACCAGATTAGTCGCTCCTCCTCTCGCCCGCTGTCCCGCCCCCTAAGTGCGGTTGAGGCGCGGAAGTGCTCTCTTTTCTCCTACGATTGGTCATCGGGATTAGATTGACACGGGTGGCTGAGGGGGGCGGGGCCACCCTTAAAGGAGCTGGGGCGGCGCTCTCAGGACTCGCGTTGGGCGACATAGGGGTTTTCTGGGCGGAAGCCGCGACGGCGTTTGCCCTGGGCTTTGGCTCTTCTACCCCTGCCCGCACCCACACGGACATTCCCTTCCTGCCTTTCAAGGCCCATTTTTAAATGCCACCACCTCTGACCTCCCACAGCATCCTCTTAAACACTTTCCACTTTCCACCTTCCACCTTGTTCTGGAGTTGTCTGCGGAAGTGCCACGTTTCTCCTCCAAGACAGTGTCTCCCCGAGAGTTGGTGTCAAGCGTGATTTAATTAGGACCACCAACTGTGTTTTGCATCAAACACTGAGTCTGGACTCAGGCAGACCTGAGTTGCAATCAAGTTCTGCCATTTCGATTCTCTGAGGTTTACAAGTTTCTCCTGCTGTAAAATGGGTATGGAAGTATTTGCCTGAGTCCGAGGGCTTTCTCTCCGCAAAGAGATTGGTGTGGCAGCCCTTTCCTAACTGAAGAGTATGGCCACTTCTAAGTTTTTAAATTATAGTTATCAGTAAAGTCATTCACATTCCTTTGTTCATTTAACAATAAGCTAATATTTTGGGGGCAACAGCCCCTCCTCAGCTGGACATGGGGACATAGCAGCGGACAAGGTAAGTGGTGGCTCAAAGGAGCTCATAGTATGTTAGGGGAAGCATACTTAATTACAATCTAGTGATAGGTGCTCTAATAGGTGAGATCCCGAGAATGTGGTGGTATTGAGGAGACATCTGGGTGGGATGGGGAGATATGGGGTCAGGGAAGGCTCTTGAAAGGAAGGGATGTCCAGAGAACTGAAGGGCCAGCACTCCATGCAGGCCAGCACTCCTGCGTGGGCCAGCTCTCCGCGTGGGCCAGCTTGCCATGCAGGCCAGTTTGCTTTTCACCAGGAGACCCTGGGAATTGAACCCTGGACCTCCTATATGGTAGACGGGAGCCCAATCGCTTGAGCCACATCTGCTTCCCAGTACCTAGCATCTTTGACTCAGGGTGGTAAGAACCTGAGAGTAGAGACTGGCAGCCCAGAAGGCCAAGGAAGAAGGAGCCCAATGTGGAGGACTGTGTCCACAGCCGAGCTGCTTGGGTGGGCTAGATCTACCATTTCCTCCCCTGTGACCTTGGGCAAGTCACTTCTCTAAACCTCAGCTTCCACCCCTAAAATGCTCAGTACTTAGTCTGGAATGGGCTCAGGATATTTCAGCTGTTGCTATTAGAAAAACTGCAATAGCCAAATAGAGAGCTAGATAAATAGGTAAAAGGTATAGACAGGTACAACTATAAATCAGTGATAACTAGCCCCTGCTGTCACTCTCTCCTTTACTGTGTTTTAGTTTTCTTCCCAAAACTCTTCACCTGACATTGTTTGCTCATGAGGGTAGGACAAAGTAGGTGCTCAGTATGAGTTACTGAATGAATGAACATCTAACTGTATTGATATGTGGCTGTTGCAAGATAATAGACTGGATGCTGGCTAAATGAAAGATGTGGACAGATACTGATACGTATATCGATGATCGTGCAGATGAACAGAAACACACACAGATGATGGATTGCGAGTGTGGGTGACATTAGCATCAATGATGGCTCCATATAGCTAATATATGCAGGTAAGTGGTTCTGAACCTGGGGTGCATATTAAATCATCTGGAAGCTTTTCAAAACTCCAATGCACTGAGAGAACCAGGACCTGGGGATGGGACCCCAGGTCACTCAAGGCCCACTTCTGCACACACAGGCTGGGGTAGGTGTTGGGAAGCTGAGGTAAGTATAGGGAGATGACTAAAGCTGGGCATCCAGGGGACAGATCCAGGGAGGAGAGGTACCAGTTGAGATACAGAGCTCTCCAGGTGATTAACAGTGAAGCCCAGAAGCTGAGGGCCAGGAGAGGTGGTAAGAGGGGATATCTGCCGACCATGCCCCTGCCAGTCTGGGGCTGTGAGGAACTGGTTCAAGGTCAATATGTGTCCATTCCTCAAAGGTAGCCCAGTTCTTCCGCTTCGGCAGAGACCAGACCTTTGACCACCCAACCAAAGCCTCCCCTGCTCTCCTCACATGCTCGATTCCTGGCCCCAGGATCCCCTCCCCGAAGAAACTCTTCTGCACACACACGTCCACTTCGGGGGACCAGAGGGCCTCCAGGGGACAAACAGCAGTCCCAGAGGTGAAGGACGGGCCTCCCCCTGGCCTGCCCCGGCTCAGTTGTCCGTTGGGTCACCAAGGTCAGGGGAAGAAGAGGAGAGGCAGCTGGAGAGAGCAAGCAGTGGGAGCACAGAGAGACCCAAGGCAAAAGAGACGGAGAAATGGGGAGGGGGGTGTGAACAAAGGGAGAGGAAGAATAAGAGGCGCCTAGGAGAGAGGCCGAGGGAAAAGAAGGACGAATGGGGAGAAACCCGCAGAGGCCGGCCGAGGCGGCGAGCAGGTGGGCAGGCAAGCAGAGGAATTCGGGAAGCGGCCGCGGGCAGCGGGTGGGCGGGTGCAGGGCGCAGCAGCGGAGGCCCCCGGGCCGCCTCCGGGCCGCCCTTCCCCCGGCGGCCGCCGCGCCCCGCCCTGCGCGCTCGGGCTCCTCGGCGGCTGCGGGCGCGCTGAGGGCGGGCCCACCGGCAGCAGGTGGGCGGGGTGCGGGCCGGCTGCGGCGGCGGGGGCTGCCTGGCTGCGCTCGGGCCGGGCGTGGCCGGCCTTGCGGACGCGCCATGGACTTCAACATGAAGAAGCTGGCGTCGGACGCGGGCATCTTCTTCACCCGGGCGGTGCAGGTGAGGCCGAGCGCCCTGGGCCCTGCGCGGCCGGGGCCCGGATGTGGGGCGCGCGCGGCGCAGGAGAAGCCCCTCCTCTGCTGCTGCCTCCTTTCTGGCTGCAGGGACACCCTCAGCCCTCGCCAGGGTCCGCCCTATCCCCGCTCCTTCTGTGCTGCCTAGAAGAGAGCGCGAGCCCGGGGCTTCTGGCCACCCCGGCCGCACCCTCAGCGTGTCACTGGCTGGAGACTGAGCGCGGCCTCGATTTTGCTGCCCGCGGGAGAGGTAGCGATGTCCACCCACCATCTTGACCATCTGGATTACCACGCTGCGCTGGTGCCTGGGTAGCCTTGCTAAGGAGAGGAGAGGACAGCAGGCGGCTGCTTCCTCCCCGTCCTTCCTTGCCCAGCCTTGACTCTGGCCCTCTGCCAGGTCTTTGGAGGCCTGGGCCTTAGGCCCAGGGGTTCATGGACCTTTAACAGCCCTTTTCCTGCTCCTCAGTCTCTGCACCTGTGCAGTGGGCGGGCTGTGCTGTGATCCCTCAGGTCCCTTTTACAGGCTTGGAGAATCAGGCCAGAAGCCAGGAGGGGCTCTTTCCTTTCTGCTCCCTGGGAGGCCTGTGTCCTCTTATTTCCCAGGCCTAGGCATGGGGAGAAGGCCAAGGGCTGGGCGCGTCCTGGGCCCCTTCTGTGGGAAGCTGTCCAGACCCATGTTCTGGGATTGGAACAAGTTCTATGCACTGGGGCCTGGGTGAGTAACTGAGGCAATTTAATGTCATGGTGGAGACCTGGAGTCAGATGTGCAGATGGGTCCTCCTGTGACCTTGGGGAAGTGACTTCACGTCTCTGAGAAATGGGGTTACTAGTTCCTACCCGTGGGGATGGATTGGGTGATTCCGTAGGACTGTGCCTATACTTGTTCACTAAAGCAAGCTCATGATTGGTATGAATGTGGTTAACACTGCACCTATGCACCATGTGATCTTGGGCAAGTCGCTTCACCTCTCTGAGCCTCGGTCTCCCCACCTGTAACTCAGGTGTCACACCGTGCCTGCCTCCAAGGGTGGTTGTGGGGATCCAGTGAGATCCTGCAGACATGGAGGCTTGGCCCATTGCAGAGCACTGGGAACAAGTCTTGTTGTGTTGTCCTTGTTGATGTTTTTATCACTTCAGAGTTCAGCCCTTGTGCTGTAGAGGAGCCCAGTCCCAGCCAGGCCTCCCTCTGTGAAGCCCATGTGGCGATGTTTACTAGAAAGCACGGTGTCCTGGTGAGGATTTGTGTCCCAGTGAGAATTTGCTGCTGTGCTCCAAGCCTGGTGGGTGTCCCCAGTCCTATTGGGGATCTAGGACCTCAGATCCCCTCAGACATCCCCAGTCTGTCTGGGGGGTGGGGAAGCCTCCCCACAGTTGACATGGCAACTGCACTATCTCCCGCATCAGCGGAAGAACCTGATCTGCAGGTTTCCTTCTGCTGCTGGGGCCCTGGCACCTGACCGGGCTCACAGGAGTGAGGTGGCCTGGGTCCTGTGGCCTTGACTCACTGGGTAGGGGGCAGGCCCACAGGGTCACCATACTAGAGTGGGAGCCAACAGCGCCCAGGCCCCAGCCTCCTGTGATAGAGGCGGGAGCTGGGAGCTTTATAAATAGAGGCTTTCTCTGGCACTGCACGCCCACCCCCTGCTGCTGCCATCTTGCAGGGAGCAGCCTCAGACTCTGCAGGCATCGGCCTCTGAGGCACTGGGCCCCTCTCCCTTGGCAGGGACAGTACAGGTGGCAGGCCAGAGGAGAGAGGGGCCTGAAATGTAAATCGGGCAGAAGAGGCCACACAGGGGAGCTGGGGATGGACGTCAGGCCAGGAGGGTCAGGAGGGGGCAGCTCCTCTGTTACGTGCCCCCTTGACAGCACCAGGGCTTCCTGGATGAGCGCTCAGCCTCCCCCTCCCCCGGGACAACTTTAAGAGCCTTACCCCTACCCTCATCCGGGAGGGAAAAAAGCATTGGCCCCAGGACAAGAACCCAGAGGGCCGGATCCTGTTTGCATGGGTGATTCTGGGTTGGCTTCCTGGATGGAGGACTCCTGAACTGTGTCTTGAAAGTAGGGAGGGTTTGTGAAGTTGGCACAGGGAGGGCATTGCACGTGGCAGACACAGCCCAGATAAGGGCATTGAGGCAGGAAACCCTAAGACACATCAGGGAATGGGTAGGATGCCAGTGGAGGGGTAGGGGTGCAGTAAAAGTGATAGTATTAATGCTCTTAGTAGTAATTGCAGTAACAGCAGCAGTAGAGTAGAAGAGTAGTAAAGCCAGGGAGGCAGCAGCGCAGCCATCTTCTAAGGCAGGC
>PVKH010005695.1:0-21798 GCA_004027955.1 Chaetophractus vellerosus | reverse complement strand
ATTGCTTTCAAGGTGTTCTATAACTGAGAAGCAGCTCAAGAAAACCATCAGAACAAAACAATCATATTTAAAGCTAAATTAAATGCTAATCTTTTAGGAGCCGTCCTGAGCAAAACCCTCAGCAACAGAGGGAACTGACAAAAGGCAACACTGATCCAAGAGATCTTAAAAGCAGTAAAAACCAGAGATGTGAAATGACGGAGAGCTTGGAAACAGCCATACCAAAGGAGTAAGAATTATGAGTCATGTTAGTACGGGGGCTGGGGATTGAACCCAGGACCTCATATGTGGGAAGCTGGTGCTCAACCACTGAGCTGCAATGACACCATATATACACACATACACATATGTTTAAATTTCAATTCTGATTTAACAATAATGTACTTGTACAAACCATTTATAGGAAACATTTTATCAGGCTTATTTACAAATACACAATGAATGATAAAGTTATGGGAAGAAAATTTTTTAATGCAGATAAATATAGCTATTTAGGAACATGGTTCACTAAAGATAAGACAAATTTGTGTAATTTCTTTAAACCAAAGAAAAAAGTTTAGTAAAAAATCCCTATCACATTTATTAATTGTTCATTGGACCTAAGAGTTAAATAAATGTCTGATCATGAAAACAAAAAACAAAACCCGGGGCCGGCTGTAGCTCAATTGGTAGGGCGTCGGTTTACCACATGGGAGGCCCCAGGTTCAGTTCCCGGGGCCTCCTTGAGCAGGCAGACCTCCTTGAGATGGCAAAAAGCTGCCGTGGGCAGGGCAAAGCAACCATGGGCAGGGCAAAGCCGCCACGGGCAGGACAAGGCCGCCCATGAGCAGGCAAGGCCGCCGCACGGTGAGCTGACTTGGCAGGTTGCCGCAATGGGGGAGGGAGACAAGCAAACACAGAAGAACGCAAAAATGAACACAGCAAGAACAAGCAGAAAGGGGGGGATATATAATTAAATAAAACCATCCTGATTGGGCTGGGCCACACCTTAACTAAAGTAACCTCATCAAAATGTCCTACTTACAATGGGTTCACATCCACGGGAATGAATTAGATTTATTTATTTATTTATTTTTAGATAAAGATTTATTTTTTATTTATTACATATCCCCCCCCCTTTCTGCTTGTTGTTGCTGTGTTCATTCTTGCGTTCTTCCGTGTCTGCTTGTCCACCCACCCCCGCCCCGTGCGGCGACCCGCTGAGTCAGCTCACTGCGTGGCGGCCTGCCTGTTCACGGGGGCTTGCCCTGCCAGTGGCGGCTTTGCCCTGCCCGTGGTGGCTTGCCCTGCCCGTGGTGGCTTGCCTTCTCAAGGCAGTCTGCCCACTTGAGGCCCCGGGAACCAAACCCGGAGACTCCTATGTGGTAAACTGGTGCCCTACCAACTGGGCTACAGCCGGCTCAGGAATGGATTAGATTTAGGAACATATTTTTCTGAGGTACATACAGCTTCAAACTACCACACAGTCCTATCCTGAAAGATTTTAAATGCAGAACTTTTCTGCTACATTTTCAGAATTGTACATAGAGTGATTTTGGAAAGATGATTTATAAAAGCACCATATAAGGGAAATTGTTCAGGTATGACTTCTTTAATTTCTCCACTCCCACCTTATGTTACTTTTCACTTCTATGTATTTTATTAGTTTCTTCCCCACAATATACTGTCTTAAATGTTCAGCTTTTTTTTTTCTTATCTTTTTTTTTCACTACCCCTTTCTAAAGACATGAATCTGCTGACTTATGACTGTAGCTTCTAGGTAGATGTTTTAGTTTCCTTGGCTGCTCAAGCAAATACCATGCATGGTTCAGCTTTTAAATAGTAGGGCTTTATTAGCTCACAGTGTTGAGACTAAAAGAAAGGCCAAATCAAGACAACATAAAGGCGATGCTTTCTCCCCAAAGACCGACATTCTGAGGCTAGCTGCCAAAGATTCTGTCCTTAATTTGTCACATGACAAATGCACAAGGCACATGACAGTGTCTCCTCAACTCTCCTCTTCCAGGTTCCGTTGATGTTCAGCATCTGGCTGTTCCCTCTGGCTTTCTCTGTCTGTCTGAATTTCATTCTGCTTATAAAGGACTCCAGTAATAGGATTCAGATTCATCCTGACTGAGGTGGACCATACCTTAACTGAACTAAACCTCATCAAAAATCCTACTTAAAATGGGTTCATGCCGACAGGAATAGATTAAATTTAAGACCATGTTTTTCTGGGGTACCTACAGTGCCAAACCACCACAGTAGACAAAGGCTAATATATAGCCATAGTTATGTGTCATTACCTTGAGGTAAAGCCTTTAAGTGTCACTTATACACTCCCATATTGTTCAAGTTTTTATAAGAAAATTATCTTCTTTGTTCTTAAGGGAATATAGTCACCCATTCCTTAGTAAGAATTTTTAAATATTTTTTACCCTATCAGTTTTCACAGAAGCAAATCCTTCTGTTAAATTCCGTTTTGTAATACCTGAGTTCAGGATTGAGGAAAAGGTTTAAAATAAGCCTGGAACATCTTGTACCAGACAGTAAGGAAGTACTCAAAAAATGATGGGAGTTAAAGGACACAGGAGGGTAAAGAATGTAGCACAATGGTTGAGTGCCTGTTTCCCATGTACAAGGTCCCAGGTTCAATCCCCAGTACCTCATTAAAAAAAAAAAAAAAACACACAGGAGCCAACCCAAAGGAGTTCCCACTGGCTTTATCTGCAGCAATTTGAGCATGAAAATAATAAAATACAGTAATGAATTGAAAAAACTCATTGGGAAAAAAGGGGCCAATGAGTCAATATTGATGATGGGTTGATGGATGGATCATGGATGAGTAGAAGAAAGGAAGGCCTTTCTAGAATGCTGACCAATAAATATGGAGGGAATGATGATGTTGGAAAATCACCGTTTTGGAACCATCATAATAGAGATTGGGCAAGAATTATCAGTGGATGCTAAATATTGGAGGTGGGGTGGGAATTCTGATGAGGAACAGGATGTTTGCATAGTCATAAATGTCTTCCCATATATTGTTCTTAGTTACAAGGGGGTGAATAGTAACTATAAAATGGAAGAGCCAATGTGGGCAGAGTGGCCTCTGGATGTGAAACCTTAATAGAGAATAACATCATTTATGCTGTATTCATATGTAAGTGGAATGTATAACCTGAATTTAACCATGAGGAAACATCAATCAAAACCAAAATGAAAAAAAAATGTTTTTAAGTTGACTGTATTATTAAAAATGTCAAAGTCACAAAAGACAGGGCACAGGGTGCTAGGGTGGTGGTTGGGTGGGAGGGGGATGAGGAACTATTTTAGATTAAAGAAAATTAAAGGAACATGACAGCTAAATGCAGTATGTGATCTGGGACTGGATCCTGGACTACAAGGAAAAAAATGATGAAAAGGACAGTTGCCAAAATTGGAATATGGATGGAAGATTAAACAAAATGTATTGATGTTAAATTTCCTAAATTTATTTGTTTTTAAGAAATACACAAGTATTAAGGAGTAAAGAGGCATGATGTCTGCTACTGACCCTCAAATGATTCAAGAAAATAAGTGTGTGTGGGGGGGTGTGGGTGTGGAGAGAGAAAGAATATGATAACACAAGTATAGCACAATGTTAAAAGTTGGTGAATTCAAGTAAAGGTTATACAGGAGTTCTCTAATTTTTGCAACTTTGCTGTAAATTTGAAATTATTTCAAAATAAAAAATTTATTTGATGTTTTCTAGCCCTTTTTCAGGCACAAAATGACGTGATGACAATGAAGATGCAATCGGAGAGACTTTCAAAAGAATACGACCGACTCCTGAAGGAACACTCAGAACTTCAGGTAGGTGATAAGACTTCACTTTGTGGGCCAAATCTTGAAATAATAATTACCTAAGTCAAATATTTTGGTTACTTTCCCTTCCCAAATCAAGATGAGGTACCTAATCCTGGCTTTGTTAAATGACTGAAGAAACCAGATATATATAAAAGATGGTGGTTAGGAATTGGCATGTAAATACAAGATAATCATAACATAAAGAATTGCTGACATGCTAATTTATAGCATTCCAGTTGGTGAAATTTTAAAACATAATGAACCACAAAATGGCAGGATTGAAAAGGGGACTGGTTCTAGAAAAACTGAGTTTGCAGTTTGGGATGTGTGCCATATTCATGCCAAAATGAGGTAAAAAATTGAAGTTCCACATCACACTACTCTTTCTGAGTGTTTTAGACATTTTAGGACAAAACCTATGGCATTCAAATATGTGATTTACCTCAAAAAATAGTTTGAAAGATGGAAATGGAAAAGCCAAATGTTTTAAAATGTCAGCTCCACTGGCTACGAAGTCAGTTTCTTCTCTTTCCCTCCAATCCAACAAGAGTCAAGTTCCTAACACTCATTCACATTAGGCCTGTCTTTCCCTCCCCTCTTGAACTGCAATCCCCTAACCTGAATTGATTTCCCAGCCATACTTTGACCCTGTATGGGGAGAAGTGTTAGGGTACAGAGCCTCCCTCATTCCAAGTTGGGGAAGAAACCATTCCAGAATCAGCCCTGACCTGTTCTCGATAGGACTGAGGGGGAGCTCTTCTGCTCCTAAATTGGGCTGGTCTTCAGAATTTGGTGGCCCTTGTGACTTTCAGTCAGGGCTTTTTTGCAATTAGAACTCTAAAGTCATTTTACTATATGAGGAGCCCTGGTCTCAATACTCATCTCCCTATGTCTTAGTGTTACTTGTATCTCCAGGGTTTAGCATTTTGCCTGGCATGAGGCAAGTAGGCACTATACACACAGGCTTTGGAATCAGCCATACCTGGAATAACTATACCTGTACTCTTACCAGATTTGTGATCCCAAGCAGTTTACATCACCCCCTCTGGGCTTGACTTTCTTCATCTGTAAAATGGGAACAATAATAACATCTATCTCACTGAGTTGTTGGTAAAATTAAATAAAATGTGTGTGGATTGAACCAGAGGAAAATTTTTTATTTGAAAATTTCCTTCCATCTAGTTTTGATTTCTTTTCAGTTTATTTGGTTCTGTTCTTGATACTCAAATCAATCCTTATAGCACAGTACCTGGCTGATAGTAAACACTCAAAAAATGATGGCTATTATCATTATCATCATCAGTATTACTTCCTCTGTAGAAGGTTTGCTGTCCTAACCACAGGACACTGAGGGCTCAGTCACATGGTCTGGAGTAAGTAGTTAGGTTTTCATAAAGAACATACTTTCCCCATCTTGAAAATAGACATCCTGAATCTGCTGACCTCATCAGAGCATGATGAGAATTACTCACTCCTTGTCCTCCACATGGATCCACCACAGGAAGTGAAGTTATAGGCCTCTTACCTAGAAATATAACTTTTTTTTTTCTCCCTTTCGTCAGGTCAGGGTGTACTTAATCAGGATGAGTATCCACACCAGTAGACTTTGCCAAGATGTCAGAGACATTTAGATCCCTATATGGGGAAAGGAGAAGCAGGAATATATAATCAGTTTCCAATTGTAAGTGGCCATTACTGAATGTCACCACTGTGTTAACAGCTAATAGTTCTCCTAATCCCTGAAGATTGTATATGACAATGAGAGTCCCTCAACCCATTTCCTTCCCCCAAAAAAGCCACCTTCAACCTGGAACTTGTGCATTCTTGGCAAAGGATGTAGAAAGCTTTTATAAGTGATTCCTTCCCCAGAAAGTAGTTGTTATGCCTAATTCTTTGAAGAAAGATCCTATCTCAAAATGTCAAGTGCTGTGCCAAGAGTTGGGCCTTGTTCATTAGCACATTTAAGCCTTGATCTAATTTCTACTTGTGCCCAGGTTTTTTAAAAATTTAAGGATGACATTTATTCAAGATGTGTTGTGGACCAAGCAGTTGGCTAATGGCTTCATATATATTATCATGTTTACTCTCCATAACAATCCAATAATTGAAAACATTAATATCCCTATTTTTTGAGTAAGAAAACTGAAGCCCATAGAATTTATATAATTCACCCAAGGTCACTCAGCTAGAAAGTACTAGAATTAAAAACTAGAATTCAGAGTCAGGAACTCCTTCTCCAGAACCTCCATCATTAACCACTATGCTCTTCAACCTGTGCTAGTCATTGGACAATGTGCTCTTGGATCCATTCTCCTCCCACTTCTGTTCTACTTTTTATCACAGAGAGCTGCACTTCCCAGGCTTGCTTGTTCTCTGACTTCTGGGCAGGTTCAATAATGTGAGACACTAGTAGGAAACTGTGGAAAGCCAGGGTATTTATCCTACTGTCTCTCTGCTTTGGGTGGCATCTTCAGCACCAGCTGCATCTCATTCACGGTCCACTTCCTAGCCTCTATGGTCCCAAATTTCACTGGAGAGAACCACCAAGATGCCAGCTTTAACGTGGTGGCCCTGGCTCCTGGCTCCATAGTACCATTTCCTTCCTTATCCTTCCAGCCCAAGGAATGGTGGTGGCTTTTTGTTCTTGCTAATCCCTTAGGTCTTAGGTGCCTCACTATCCCATTCCATGTGTCTACTCCCTTATGACCTGTAAAACCAACTTCCTATAAGAAGTTTTCCTTGCTTGAAGGAAAAAAAAACTCAGCTCAATAAGTTACCAGTTTTGTAACCCTTGGGCAAATTATTTGACATCCATGTAACTTGGCTTCTTCATTACTTTAATGACGATTATAATACCTTCCTTCCGGGTTCCTGTGAGCATTAAGCAAGATCCTGTGCCAGAAAGCACTTAAAATTGTTTTAAACAGGAAAATTTCTATGCAGTCATAAGATACTATTAGTTGTATCTTGATTGGTCACATTTATTTCCCATCCACCTACCAGTCCCCTTTGTCCACTATGAGAAACTGTATCAAGTTCTGCAATACTCAGATTCAGTTATGAGATTTAGGTGTTATTAAATGAGAACCATTTTCTTAAAAGTAACTCAACACTTTGATGTTCACCTTCTAATCCTACTGTAGATCATCTACCATAAAAGGCTGTATCAAATTGTCCTTCATGAATTTTACTTCTATTGTGAAGCCTAATATAGTAATTGAATTATTTCCTAAGGTTCTCTGGGAAACTTACTAGCATTCTCAAATTTACATAGTTGATTACTTTATATAGAATATTCATGAAATAAAGGACTCTAAAAATATGAAGGAAACAGAGGGAGAAACTGATTTCTTTACTGTGAACAAATCCTGCTTTACATCTTTAAACCCATTTGGATTTTCCCATTTGGTTGCCTCACTGTTGTAAGCACTAAATAAATATTAGAAACAGTCCCTTCAAAATATGTAATGTTTGCTTTTCCTTGTTTGCCCTGGCTGTCTTCTAAAAAAGAAAAAGCAAAAGTAACTAGGGGTTATTGGCAGTACAAAAACCCATCAGCACTGCCAGTTTTAAATTTCATTTTGGAGATCACCCTTCACTTGAGGGATTTGCCTATATATAACAACAGGTTTGTCTTATATCTAAAGTGGTAAGATAATGTATAAACATGTAAAAGCAATAAATTATTACTCAAAATACCTCCTCCAATTTCATCTTCTTATTTGGTTGTTTCAAGTTATTGTTATTAAAGTTGCTCTGAAAGCATTAATTCTCAGTCTGAACAAGAGATTGATGAACTTCCTGTGTGCAAGCAATAACATTCTGCAACTCCATGTTAGGAGATTTTTTTTCTTGCTGTAGACATTTGCCTTCTTAATTCAAATGATCTCTTAAGGTTATTTTTTATTCCATTTTTCTTCATTCTTAGATGATATATTTTTGTCATCTTTATAATATAATTAGCAAAGAGTTTAAGTTAAGAAGCCAGTTCTATTGGCAAATATCTGAAGAGGAAAAAAGCCAACTCATCTGTGTTTTTTGCTTCTCTTCATTTTTTAAAAACTTTTATGTTAAAATACTTTCTGACTTACAGAACAGTTACAAAATAATTTAAAAATCCATAAAGAGAACTGCAACACATACCCCTACCCCCCAGTTACCCAGATACACAGATTTTAACATTTTCCCACACCTGTATCATTCCATCCATCTATCCATCCATCCACCTGTCTATTCATCTATCCATTTTCTAAACACTTGAGTGTTGTTTGTATACCTCATGTTCCTTGAACACTTAATAATGCCATATACATTTCCTAAGAACAAGGATATCCACTTATGTAACCACCTTAGGTACCAGTTACCCAGTTCAAGAAATTTAACATTGATATAAAGCTTACAGTCTACATTCTAGTTTTTTCATGTTGCAATAATGTCCTTTGAGCCTTTTTTCCTTCCTTGCTAGATTCCATCCAGGATCATGTATTACATTTAATTGTCATTGTCTCTTTCATTCTTTTTCTTTGTTTAATTATGGAAACGTATATACAGTATAACTTCCCATTTCAACCACTTTCATACATACCATCAGTGGGATTAATCATAATCACCATATTGTTGTACCCTCACCACCTTCCATTACTACAACTTTACCATTTCCCCAAACCATAACCATATACCCATTATGTATTAACTCCCCATTTCCTCTGCCCCTGGCAACCTGCGTTCTAATTTCTGTCTCTATGAGCTTGCATATTCTCCGATATTTTCTTTGTAAATACCATGAGGCTTAAATTTAAAATCCTAAATCTATATGGATTTTGTTTGCTTGGATATCAACTTAACTTCAATAATAAACACAAACTATGTTCCTATACCCCTTTATCCCCCACCTTTATGTAGTTCTTGTCACAAATTACATACTTATACATTATGAGTCCAAAACCACTGATTTCTCATTACATTTTCATGAATTTGCCTTTTAGATCCTGTAGGAAGTAAAAAGTGGAGTTTCAAACCAAAAATTCAGTAGTACTGGCATTTATATTTACCCCTGTCATTACACTCACCCGAATTCTTTATTTCTTTTGTAGCTTCGATCTAATGTCTACTGTCCTTTCCTTTCAACCTGTAGAACTTTCTTAGCATTTTTTTTAAGGACCAGTCTAGTGGTGACAAACTCCCTCAGCTTTTGTTTCTCTGGGAATGTCTTAACTTCTCCCTTGTTTTTGAAAGACACTTTTGCCAGATATAGAATTCTTGTCGGCAATGTTTTGCTTTCAGCACTTTAAACTTTCTTCTCCTACCTCCATGGTTTCCAATGAAAAATTGGCACTTAATCTTAAAGAGGCTCTCTTGTATGTGACACGTTGCTTCTCTCTTAAGGTTTTCAGAATTCTTTCTTTATCTTTGGTATTCAACAGTTTGATGATAATATGCCATTATATGGGTCTGTTTGGGTTTATCTTTTTAGGAAAATGTTGAGCATCTTCAATGTGAATATTCATGTCTTTTGTTAAACTGGGAAATTTTCAGCTGTTATTTCTTTGAATATTCTCTCTGCCCCTTTCTCTCTTTCTTTTCCTTCTGGGATTCCCTCTAGGTGTATGTTGATATGCTTGATGGCCCCCTGGTGTCTCAGGCTCTGTTCATTTTTCTTCATTCTTCTTTCTGCTCCTCATACTGAGTGATTTCATTTGTCTTATCTTCAACTTCACTGATTCTTTCTTCTTCCAGCTCCAGTCTCTTGTTGAATCCCTCTAGGGAATTTTTATTTCTGTTACTATAGGCTTCAGCTGTGTTTGGTTCCCTTTCATAATTTCCATCTCTCTATTGATATTCTCTTTGTGTTTATCTATCTTTTTCCTGATTTCCTTTAGTTCTTTATCCATGTTTTTCTTTAGCTCTTTGAACATATTTAGGACCATTTTTTTTTAGAGTCTTTGTCTTGTATGTCCCACATCTGGCTCTATCATTGACGATTTCCAATGCTTTAATCTTTTTGGCTGGGCCATCACTTCTTATTTCTCTGTATGTTTTGTAAACTTTTGTTGAAACCTGGACATTTTGATATTTTAATGTGTTATTTCTGGAATTTAGACTCTGAGACATCTGTTCCTTAAGATTGTATTCAGCTATTATTGTGACAGAGCTTTCCTTGATTGCCAGTAGCTAACAAAAAAAAGGATGAAGACACCTTTCCCTGTCTGCAGATTGACAGGACTTATCCATATAATGAATTTGGAGAATAGCTCCAGGCCAAAGCATAGGAACTTCCCTGATCCTTTTCCCTGATCCTTTCTGTAAATGCCTCTTGTCTTAGGCATGCACATGTGGGTAACCCTAGGAATTCCCTGTTTACATGGATACGAATGTCCCCTCTTCCCCAGGAAACAGTTTTCTCATGGTCCTAGGTACTATACTTTATGTCCTACGGCCAGCAATCCCTTGCCTCAAACAGCACAACTTGCCTCCTCACCCACAGCAATCTGCAGGAGAGCTTGGTGAGCTGCTTTTATGTGCCGGGCAAGTTCTGGGACCGTGAGACCGTCAGGCCACCACCAGCCAGATTGGGCCAGGCAAACAAGCTCCTAATATGTACACAAGGTTCACTCTGCTCCCTCAGGAACTGGGACCAGGGACCCATACTGAGGCACAGGCCAGGTCCAAGCCAAGATGGAAGGGGCGGTGGAGTGGGGGTGAGGTGAGCAGCCAGGGTACCATGAGATCCTACTGCTTTTAAGTACCCTTTTTCTTGATTCAGTGCTCACCCTGTTACTGCAGTCCTTTAATTGTTCTCTGGAACTTTGAGAAATATGTGTCAGCCAGTTCTTGCTGATAGTTCAAAGCTTCTATGGGTGGACAGAGCCCAGAGGTATCTCACTTTGCCATCTTAAATGGGGTGAGCACTTCCCTTCATTCTTTACTTACCAAAATTCCTAATTGACTTTGTCACAGAGGAATTTTAGAAATTTTGTTTTCCTTGTGTCCCTCATGAAGCCAAAGCAAGATACTCATAGTCAGGCAGGAAAAAAAATTAACTTTTCAAGAGTGTAATTTTTTCCAAGCAAAAACCACAAAACTTGTATTTTTAAAATTTGAGACTTTCTCATTTGATCATTCTCAAAATTAATAACCACACACAGAAGAGACAATGGTTTTTTTTTTGGTTGGTTTTTTTGTTTTTTGTTTTTGTTCTTTTTGTTTTTTTAAAAGATATTTAGATTACATAAATGTTATATAAAAAATATAGGGGATTCCCATATGCCCCGCTCCCCACACCGTCCACATTTGTCCACATTAACAACATCCTTCATTAATATGGTACATTGATTGCAATTGATGAACACATTTTGGAGCGTTGCCACTAAGCATGGATTATAGTTTACATTGGAGTTTACAGTCTCTTCCACACAATTCTGTAGGTTATGGCAAGATATACAATGGCCCATATCTGTCATTGCAGTGTCATTCAGGACAATTTTCAAGTCCTGAAAATGTCCCCGTATTACACCTATTTTCCCTCTCCCTGACCTCAGAACCTCCAGTGGTCTCTGCCTCCACATCAATGATAAAAGTTCTTCCATTGCTAGAATCACAATAAGGGAACCAGCTATGTCTCAGTTGGTGGGGCTCTGGTTTACCACATGGGAGACCCGGGTTCGGTTCCGGGGCCTCCTTGAGAAGGCAAGCCGCCACGGAGCAGGCCAAGCTGCCACAAGCAGGGCAAGCCACCATGCAGTGTGCTGACTGAGCGGGATGCTGCACTGGTGGGGGGACAGGCAAACACAGAAAGATGCAAAAGCAAGATGAACACAGCAAGCACAAGCAGCAAGGAAGGGGATATATAAATAAATAAAAATAAATCTTTAAAAAAAAAAAGGATCACCATAAGTCTATAGTAGAATACCATTAAGTCCACTCTAGTCCATAGTTCATTCTCCAATCCTGGGATTGTATTCCGGGAATCTGGGATGGTGATGCCCACTCCACCTCTAATTGAGAGGGAGCTTCAGTCCCACATGGCCGATGGATGGGACTCTCTTGGTTGCAGCTGTAGACTTTCTCAGTTCCTTGGTATGGTGGTTGTCCATCATCACCTCCTTGTTAGTTGTCCTGGGTGAATCCAATGAACTGGAGAGTATGTGATGCAACTCCATTGAGGCTCAGCTGGCACATGGATAGTCCAAAGATTCAAGTCTTCTGGACATACACCTACCAACTTCAGCACCAACTATAGGTTCAAATAGAAGGGACCGAAGAGCCATGTGTAGGGAAACCACAACTGAGTCCAATTCTGTCACACTGGGGAGCACAAACCAAAAGTAGGGCCCACTGGCAAGGCACCAAACTTAGGAGCTATCTGCCCTGACCATAGTACCTGGGTGTCTCCAGAGCCCTGAGGAGCCCCACTATTTGGGTTAGTATCTAATTTGGCAGTCAATGAGATCCTGCTGAGATGTGCATAAGCGTAACCTCTGGAATGACCTCTAGACTCACTGTAAAGTCTGAGAATATACAATGTTTTTAAAAAGAAAAAGTCCTTGTCTTATCTATGAGTCTTTTTCTCACTGTTAAACTACATAAATATCTTTTCTTACAGGGTCGTCTAGGAAAAGGCATTAAGAAAGGCCTGTGAACTTTGTGAGAGAAGATTGTGCTACACCGTGTCAAGATGATAAATTTGTTATCATGTTAGCCTCTAGGAAATATAAAATTCAGTTCAGAAAAGTGCACTATGACTAGTTTTTTTAATACTACACATAGGCTGTTTTGTAATGACATTATCTCAATGTTTGATGATATTTCAGATATATTGTAAAGTCTGTATCCCAGCTCTAAAAAAATATATAAGCATGCTAAACAATATACTTACATATTGATAGTAACACTGGTGTATAATGGCCTTTTACCAATAAAAGGAAAATTTTATTAGCCATTTACTTCCAAAATTAGAGTTTTAAGTTGCATGAAACCATTAATAACCTTGAAAGTTTTAAGTTTTAATTAATAATAATAATCTACCTAATCTGATGATGTATTTGAAAATAGTATTGACTATCAGCAAATTTGTTCACAGGGAGATTAAATAAGAAAAAATGATCAGAATTAGCCATTGTATTTTTAGGGAAGTGTCAGAAAGAACAATGAAAACAATGACTTTGGTTTTTGCTTTTTTTTTAAGCCTGATGATACTATGGTTTACTCTTATAAGACAGCTATATTGATTATTATATTTTTGTTGGTGTGTTTCTGCACCTGTTTTTAGTTGCCATGTGTGTTAACATATAATTAGTAAGCATTCTAACTTTTCAAGTTAATTTGGTCATAGGGTTTACATCTATTTACTTAACTCCCATAGCACTGAACTGAATTTACTTTTTCAACAGTGTGGAATTCTTGACATAAAATAGTAATGTGTAACTTATCCAAAAAGCAGTGTTTTCATGGCTGTGAGAGTTACTATTAATTATATAAATATTACCTCAAATTTACCTATGCTGGTGTCACACAATTTCTCTGAGATGTTTCTATATTCTGAAAGCTAAATATTAAATTAAATATTAAATATTTTTCCATTCAAATATTCATTTTAGAGTTTCCTTTAGAAGATGGTAGTGATTGTAATATTAATATAATTTAGGTTGTTTCAATGTTTAGATAGGAAAATCTTCCTTGTCTCATAAAAACCTAAATATAAAAGAAAATGGAAAACAACTACTGGAGTTTTTACTTTTTGGTCTTTGTTTCATCCTCTGTTGCTTATTAAAATTTTAGCATCAACTTTATGCATATGTAACATTTTTAATTGCACAGTGGATGAAATGAGCAAGTACATAAGAATTTTATTTCAGAGAAAAGTCAGGAGTTAGTGCTAGAAAACAGAGATGTAGGAGACATTTAACAGGAGTAAGAAATGGGAGTTAGACCATATGGGCTGACAGTACCATAAATAACAAGGAAAGGGAGTGCAGAAATAGGAGAGAACTGAAGAAATGACAGCTCAGAGTATAGACATAGAAATATAAAAGTGAGAGCTGTATGGGTAAATATAAAGATACTGAGAATTTGGGATCCTAGCCCACTGTATGGAAATCAAGTCTAATGACAGAATAACGTACAGAAAAGTAGAAAATGCACAGCTTTAGAATTGGCAAAAGTAAAATCTAATCCCAGCTCTGTCATTTATTTAGCCATGTGATCTTGAACAAGTCATTCAAACTTGCTAGACCTCTACTTCCTTTTTTGCAGAATGGGAATATTAAAACTTACATCAGTATTATTATATGAACTAAATAAGATAATAGTGTTTCTCAAAGCTGGTCCGACCATTCAGCAAAGAGAAACTCCTGGTGCTCTTTGAGGAGCAGAAGGATTTGAAAGATTCCCATGTAAAGTTTACATTTAAGTGAACTTAAACTCAACGGTTTTACAGATCTGTAATATGAGGCACAACAATTTGAGGAATTTTCCCAAAGTAGCAAGGTAGTTAGATTCAAGGCAGGTATTTACATTTAGAATTCAGGTGTCATGGTTCCCCAAATGTTATTCTAGTCTGTTTCTTTAAATTTAAAAAAAAAATGTTAATTTATATTCTAGTAACATATATACAGCCTAACCCCTTTTAACCATATTCAAATATATAATTCAGAGCTGTTAATTGCATTCACAATGTTGTGCAGCTGTCACCACCATCCACAAAACTTTTCCATCATCCCAAATAAGAAATTCAGTGCCTTTTAAGCCTTAACCCTATTCTTTATAGAGAGACTAGTTACAATTATGCTAAGCAGAAGTATCACCATGTATTAGCCAGGATTTGAACCAAGGGCATTTGGCTCTGGAGTATGTACATTTAAATACCATACCAAATTGTCTCACAAGCTGTGTTTGTTCTTCCCGTTACTCTCCTTGCCAGTGATGGTGTTCAGCAAATCCTACTATATAAAACGTGTATTCCATGAATTTAGTTACATTGCATATTAGATTATGTTTCTTCCCATTGTCAGTAATGACTTCTTTAGGTCTTTGGTTGTATTACAGAGTCAAACGCAGGAGTGTTATTCTTGTCCTCTTCCATCAGAGTTATAAGAGTTCTGTCAGATTCTCTCCGCTTGCAAATTTGCCTTGATGTTCCTGACTCTAGGTAATGGCCCTTAAGCAGTTCTAGTTATGCACTCTAGAATTTGGTATGAGTCATTTTTGTAGCTTGTCTGACTCTGTCTTGGGCCCCAGTACTGTAACTGGATACCCACCTTATTCTTTAGGGCCTATGTTCCTCTCTTGGCTATTTATTTTCATACTTTGAAGGCTGGGATCACCTTCTAATGACAGAGTTCTGCCTCTGAACCCCAACGTAGAGCCTGAAGTTCAATTACATTAGTCATTTGCATAAATCAAAGATAGACATAGCCATCTCCTATCTTAGTTTTTTTCCCTCCTTCAGTTTTATTTCTCACCATTCCCACTGCCATCACCAAACTCTGGGCCTTCTCACTTGGACTTCTATGACAATCTCCCACTGGTCTCCCTGCATCCTCTCTTACCTCTTTCCTATTTATATGCTCTCAGCAGCCACATATTTTTTTTAAACATAGAGCATGACACTTCCCTGCTTAATATTTTCCAGTTGATTCCCTTTGCACTTAAGATCAAACCCCAAAATCTTACCAGTTCTCACCTACTCTCCTGCCTCATCTCAGTCCACATTCCCCACCAACCACACTTGCATTCTGATTCTTCTTAGAATAAGCCAATGTCTTCCCTCTCTTAGGGCTTTTGCATACACATGCTGGACCCCAACCCTGTCTGTCATTACCTATTTTATTTCATCATAAAACTTATCACTATGTGAAATTATCTCATTTATTGTTTGTTTTTTGTCCCCTGCCCAGTAGCTAACCCAGTTCTTGCATACAGTAGATGAGTGTTTCTCAGCTGGAAGTGGGGAGAGCAGTGCTCACAGAAGACATTTGGCAATGTATACAGATATTTTTGGTTGTCAAACTGAATCAGTGCTACTGGTAGGTAGAGGCCAGGATTGCTGCTAAATAACCTACAATATACAATATAGCCCACCCACCCCCAACAAAGAAATAACCACCCCAACATGTCAGTAGTGCCACACATGAGAAATTCTATAATACATGTTTGTGGCAGAGGGTATTAGTTGTCCCCCAATATCTGTTCTTTCATTCTTCTATTGTAATAGATTCCCTGATTTTCTAATAGACCACTGCTAAGCATAAAACAATATTTTTCCAGTCTCCCCTGCACCTGGGTGGAAATAGATAAAAATGTGATATAGTAGCTTCTTCTTTGTTTCTTCCTCCACCCTGCTGCTGGAAATAGACATGCTGCCGTTGTAGGCCATGAGATTGAGGTCATGCAAAGTGGACCAACAAGAAAAGAGGCACTGTCCCTGTTACCACACCTGTCCTGAATTGCTGCTCAATCAATTGTTGAATAAATGAATAGTATTACATATATTTAATACAGTCTTTCTTCGCATCCTAACGATAAGTAAAAAGCCCTAAATATGTTTTTCCTATGTAGTACAAAACCATCAGTCTTCCTTCTTTATCTTTCTACTTGTGGGGTCTCATCTCATCACCCTTATCTTTTAAGCTGGGATCTTGATAAAACTTATATCCTCTACTTTCTCTGCATGTTCAACCTTTTATTTTTAACTTAATTTTCATTAGTCCTTCAACAACATACAATGTGCACCCTCAATGCCTATGCATTTCATACTGTAAGAGCTTACAAGAGAAATAGACTCTCTGGTCTCTCTGTCTCTTGTCTTTACCATGTAGCTTACACTACAAGAGCAGCTACCACAAACACAAGAGCATTCAGCAACATTATGTATAAACACATAACACAATTTCTTGATGTATAATTGTGACAAAATCAGGAAAAACAAGTTTCCTACAGGGTTTTGTTTCTGATGATCAGCACTTTTCCTAAATTTCAGCAAAGAATGTTTGAAGTTTTGACTTTGCCTCTAAACCAAGTACCTTCTTAGTTAGCCAGGCTCCTCCAAAAAGTCTATTGCTCCTTCAGAAATCTTTGTTTCTCCCTGAAACACTGGCCCTGTAGTAAAGATTTCTGTCTCACTGTTCTAAAGGCTGCGAATTTCCTGATGCACAAATGACCTCTAGAGCACCATTTCTCAACCAACAGATTCCTAAAATAACCCTCCAAAGGAGTTCACTTCCTGAAAAAAAATTTTAGTTGATTTTTTTTCTTGAAACAAAATTGATACATTGTAAATCCAGAAAATATAGAATGACAGGAAAAATTAGCTGTTTGATTAATCTTCCTATACACGTACAAAAAAATTTACAAAAATGAGCTATATATACTGTTTTGTGACCTCCTTTTTTCCCACCTCCACATAAATAAATAATCTACATATGGCACTACAATATTGAGAATTATTGTCCCAGACAACCAGAGATCATCCCATAGCCATCAAGTGTGAGGGGACAGAAAAAAGGGATGATATCCATTGTTCTTGGCATAGTGTGTTCAGCTTCTCCGTTTTGTTGGATATTTCATGAGACTCTTCATTGGAAGAAAATATTCTGGAAGTGATAGAGCATGGTGGTTATATGAATGGACAACCTGGGTTCAATTCCCATCTCCTTTATTCATTAGCTGTTCAACTTTGGACAGTCTTTAAAATGATGCTAATAAGACGCCACCTCATGAACTTGTTGAGAGGTTTAAACCAGTTAATACATGTAAAACATTTTAATGGTTTCTGGTGGTAAGCAACTTTGAACATTATACAAAAACTGGCACCCAATGGTAGATTGCCCCATATATATTTTTAAATCGTCTGGAAGGAGAATTCATACCTTTTTTAAGTGGACCTCCTAGTTCTATATAATGAAATGTACCATCGTAGGACTGTTCGGCAGTTTCAGATTATTTTTCCTAACAACTGCAGCCATACCCCTACTACAGCTCCTCCCAACCCCACCCTAGACAAAGCACAGTGTCCAGTTTGCTTAGGTATGCAACAAATGCTTGCTTATTTGTATTGAATTCAGTTCAATTCTATTGTGTAAGATTATTTTCAGATGACTCTCTGCCTTCCTAGTCTTTAATGCGTCCTGTTGTCTTAAGATTATGATATGATCAATTACAATTTTGACTAGCCTAAAAATATCAGTAAGTCCCTATTCCTGTACACTAATGTATCACCTTTAAAATCCCATCGGCAGGTTTACATTGTAGAAGGATCTGGGTGTGGGGGTGTTTTATTAACTGCTTGAAACTTAACTGCAACTCACTTTTTCCCTCCTTTCCCAAAGATATAAATATATATGCAGATATATGCAGATATGTGTGTGTGTGGTTTTCTGTTTTTGCATTTGTTTTTTTTTTTAAAGATTTGTTTTATTTATTTATTCTCGGCCCCCTTGCTGCTTGTGCTCGCTGTCTGCTCTCTTTGTCCATTTGCTGTGTACTTTTCTGTGTCTGCTTGTCTCTCTTTGTTGCGTCATCTTGCTGCACTAGCTCTCCATGGGCGCAGGCCATCAGCTCTCTGCAGGCGTGAGCCAGCTTGCCTTCACCAGGAGGCCCCGGGAATTGAACCCGGGGCCTCCCATATGGGAGACGGGAGCCTAATCGCTTGAGCCACATCCGTTTCCCATGTTTGTTTTTAAAAGGTGATGGGGGAACCAGCTGTGGCTCAATTGGTAGAGCCCTGGTTTACCACATGGGAGGCCCTGGGTTCAGTTCCCGGGGCCTCCTCAAGAAGGCAAGCCGCCGCGAGCTGGCAAGCCACCGTGAGCAGGCAAGCCACCGCGTGGTGAGCTGACTCAGCGGGATGCCGCAGCAGGGGGAGACAAGCAGACACAGAAGAACACAAAAAGCAAAAATGAACACAGCAAGAACAAGCAGCAAGGAGGGATATATAAATAAATTTTTTAAATATAAAACCTTAAAAAAAAAAAAGGTGGTAGGGGCAGATCCAGGTTTTGTTAGGCCTAGAGCAGATATAATTTGGGATGTTCTTTTTAAGAAAAAGAACACAAAATCAACAAAACAAAATTAAGTATGACCATGAGAATTTATTCAAGATAAGAACAGAATTTACAACAAATTCTTGGAAACTTGGAGGTTCAGATGCCTTTCATGTAAGATCTCTTTGGGTAAGTTATCAAGAATGCTTCCTTACTGGCTTCTCCTATCTACTTAGGACACTCCACAATTTCAATATTTAAAGGCCCCTATGACTTGAGGGATCTGAAGCTTAAGATTCATTAAGTCCATACAAATCTGCCTCAAGGCAAGGGAAGAGAGGACAAGGTTGATATAGTCAACTTGCTGAAAACTCAAAATTTAAAGTAATATGATTTCACAATCAGGGTTATGTTTTCATTTATACAGAGTATATTAGTTTCCTGTTACTGCTGTAACAAATTAGTGGCTTAAAATAACACAAATTTATTATCTTACAGTTCTGGAGGCCAGAAGTCCAAAGTCAGCCTCATTGAGCTTAAGTCAAGGTGTCAGCAAAACTGGTTCCTTCTGGAGGCTGGAGGGATTAATCTGTTTTCTTGCCTTTGCCAGTTTCTAGAGCCTGCCGGTATTTCTTGGTTTATGGCTCCCTTCCATCTTCAAAGTAAGCAACAGGCAGTCAAGTCTTTCTCACTTTCAAAGCAAGGTTCAAAAATGTGTATAGTATACTCATATTTGTATAAATGAAGGGAATACATATTTGTATATTACATAGATCAGAGTCCAAGCAAGAAATAGATAGCAAAAATGGAGTTAATGAGGGATTGTTTGCAAAAATGTGGGCAGGATCAAGGAAAACCACTAGATTAGCTAAGGGAGCTGAGAAGGGAGGGAGCTGTACCAGAACTTACTTAGGGTGCTGTGGAAGAGATCTGACACTGACTCTTCTGCTTCCCTCTCCCATATTTAAGGGTCCTTGTGATTACATTGGTCATATCTGAATAATCCAGGATAATCTCCCTATTTTAAAATCAGCCGATTAGCAGCCTTAATTCCACCTGCAATCTTAATTCCCCTTTGCCATGTAATCTACATAGGTTCAAGATAATGTAGACATCTTTGGGAGGCCATTATTCTTCCTACCACGGTGACTAAATTATATGAATCCCAAGTACTTTCCCCCCCACCCCGAGATGGCTCCCTCATCTGCTCGCTGTTTTTGCTCATTGTTTGTGCTTGTTGTCATCTCATTGTTTGGGTTTTTGGTTTTTTGGGTTTTTTTCCTTGGGAGGCATGAGGAACCAAACCTGGGGCCTCCCATTTGGAGGCAGGTGCTCAACTGCTTGAGCCACTTGTGCTCCCTGCTCGTTTTTTTTATTTTTTGTTCATTGCCTTGCTCTTTGTCTGCTTGCTGTTTTTTCTCATTGTCTGCTCATTGTTTTAGCTCCATGTCTGCTCATTGTCTGCTTGTTGCTTGTTTGTTTTCTTTAGGAGGCACCGGGAACTGAACCTGGAACCTCCCATGTGGGAGACAGGCACCCAACTGCTTGAGCCACATTCACTCCCAATTTGCCAAGTACTTTTGAAAATGTTTTTTGCAATCAGATTCCCATAACTTATTATTGATTCTTAATTTGGGGAATATTTATTTTTAATTAGACTATCTGTGAGGGAAGTAAAAGAACAATTCTGCCTTTCAGAATTGAAAAGAAGCATGTACTCCAAGTTCATCGTACCCAAAGTCTGCAGCCTTTGGTTTTTCCAAATGAAAACAGCTGCAAAACCCTCCAAACACTAGACAATATCAGATATAGAATATTCACTTACAGAACACAAAATTGCAAAACAGATGGCTGATTGAACATGTACTTTTACTCTTTTCTCAACCACACCGAAACTATAATAAAGGAATTTTTAGAGGCATTAACATACAAAGATAAAGTGAACATGAGAGAAAACAACACCAACTTTTTGGAAGCTGGAAAGCAAATGAGCCAGTAGTACTGATTTAGTAGAACTGATAAAGACTGGAATCTAAACTCTAAGTATATAATTACCATATGGCCTGACAATCCCACTTCTAGGTATAGACCCAACAGAATTGAAAGCAGGGATTTGAACGGATATTTACACACTCTGGTTCATAGAGGCATTAATAATTGCCAAAAGATGAAAGCAACCCAAGTGTCCATCAACAGATGAATAGATAAACAAAATGTGGTATATACATGAATGGAATACTATGCAACCATGAAAAATATCAAAGTTCTGATACATGCGACAACATGGGAAGAACCTTGAAGATATTACCTTGAGTGAAATAAGCCAGACTCAAAAGGACAAATAATGTATGGCACCACAGATATGAAATAATTAGAATAAGCAAATTCAGAGAGTCAGAAACTAGAATACAGATTACCAGGGGCCAGGAAGGAAATAGGGAATGGAGAGTTAATGTTTAATTGGTACAGAATTTCTGTTTGGGGTAATGGAAAAGTTTTGATAATAGATGACAGTGATGGTAGCATGCATTGTGAATGTAACTTAACACTACTGAATTATATATCTAAATATGGTTAAAGGGGGAAATAGGTTGTATATATGTTACTAAAATAAAATTAAAAATAATAGCTTAGGGGAACAGATGTAGCTTAGTGATTGAGCCCTTGCTTCACATGTATGAGGTCCTGGGTTCAATCCCTGGTACCCCTTTGAAAAAAATTAAAAGATTGAATTATAATTCCTCAGTGGGGCAAGCCAAGAACCAAGTCAATTTAAACCATAAAATAAAGGTTCAGGAATTGGTGGCACCAGCTACTTCTGTTAGAGAAGCAGTTAGGTTCCTAAATCCCCATCTCTTCCTCTAAACTGATAGGGGATTGCTTTTCCTCACCCACAGCAGAGACAGGCTTACTCTATGAAGAGAGTAAAACAGAGGGTCTGTTTTTTGTTTTTTGTTTTTTGTTACATATCCCTCCCCCTTTTCTGCTTGCTCTT
>PVKH010005694.1:0-21804 GCA_004027955.1 Chaetophractus vellerosus | reverse complement strand
TCATATATTTGGCAATAATTCTAAATATGGTGAAACTATAATGTAAAATATTGATTAGATAATGTAACTAATTGTATTCCCTCCTTACTTCTAGTCAATCAAAAGATCAGTTCACCCACTGACCTATATTACACTAAAAATAATCCAAAAGGCCTTTGGAGTGGTTTGGCAAGACTTGCTTTAATCTAAAATAAAGAACTTCCAAGCAAAGCCATATAACCTCTGATCTCAGAACAAAAATGCATCATAGGAATTAGGGTTATATGAATGTGCTCTTTTTAGGCTATCACTTATTGATGTTTGATGTTATGGTATTAATACTGTAGAGCCATTTAAAATTCAGAGGAAAGAAAAGCTGTGCCTATCCTAAACACAATGCAAAAGTACGAGAGAGAGAGAGAGAGAGAGAGAGAGAGAGAGAGAGAGAAAGACAGAGAGAGAGAGAGAGAGAGAGAGAGAGAGAGAGAGAGAAATATACTTTGGGTTGCTAAATTAATCACATTAGCCCTAGAAGCTTCAATGCTTTCATCTGTAAAATGGAGAAAATATCTATGAAACTTATATCCCAGGATTTACTGGGTAGATAAGTTATTTAAACATTTTGTAAAGAAAATCATATAAATGCAAATGAATAGTGTTTATTCATTAATGTCTTAATAAAAAGTATAAAGCCCACCAATTCTAAAAAGAAAAAGAGTAACCTTTTCTGATTCTCTATTAATTGTTGAGAGATTTAAAACAATTCACAAAGCTCTAGAGGATGTAAGAAATCTTTGAGGATTAAACTCATTACCTTCTAAGCAATAAAAGTTAAGTCATATTATTGGTAATACCTCTCAATTTCCGTGAGACCAATATGATAATCCTGAAGAAAAACAATTATTTCTTCTTTAGCCCTTGACATTTAAAAACTTAGTTTCTGCTACAGTTTGATTAAGATTCTCATTCTGTATCAGAAATGGTAGTCTTTAAACCCAAGTTCTAAATACCTGCTTCTTTTCTGCCTCTAAGACGGGTATCATGTTTATACATTACCAGTAATACAGAGGACTGTTGGTATAGAACGTTTATTTATTTTTTTCCACGAAACACTCAAAGTTTAGGTCAGTGGGAAATAAGCTTAATCAAAGAATTGTACATTTTCTTCCCACGAATCCTGCTTTGTATTAGGAAACGACATTGTGATCCACTTCGCTACAAGTAAAATATTACAAAATATTTACAAGAAAATATTTAAAATAACTCAAACACAAAAGCCAAGATGGGGTGAAATAAACCATTTCCTCAGAAATCTCTACTCCAGTGCTCACAGCACACAAGAGAGGAGAGTGAAAACAATTAAGTAACTAAGATCCCCCTGGTCACGTTTCAAAAGAACTGGAGAGAAGATATGGGATGGAAACGGTGATATGAAAGGGAATGGATGTTAGCAGCACTGCTTCAATAATCAATCTATTCTCAATGAAATGCCCTCTCTTATATGCAGTAAATTCTGACCAAGGCTAAACTTTAGGATATTCTTTGCACTGAAATTAGAAAATACCCTGAAAGTGGAAGTAGCTCTTTCACCTATCCTTAACAAGAGCCTCTTTTTCTATGAACAACTGATGTGAACAGAAGCTTGTAATGGCATCAAAAGCTGTCACAGTAGCCCTTCCATTTCTTTCATGAAAGCTTCATACACATCATCCTTAGTTTGCACTGAGACAGGAACAGAAGGACCAGATTTGGGGGCTGCTTTGGCAAGAGGCACAGCAGAATCATCCTCTGACTTTCTTTGGGGAGTAGCAGTAGCCCCTTTATTCTCCCGACGTACCCTCAGTGCAGTGGGCACAAATCGAGTGATCTCCGCCTTGGGATTAGTAATCTGTGGCTTGGCACTGATGGTTGCTGTGGCTTTCTTCTCAATGGTGGCTGCACTTGTATCATCCGCCTTGGGTCGCTGAATCAAATTGGGTGGGGCACTTAAAACCCCTGGGTTCGGCAAGGGCGCTGGTGGGAAAAGCCCAGGTGGGGCAGGTCCGAGTGGAGGCACCAAAGGTGGGCGCATCATGCCAGGACGAGGTGGAGGGATACCTAAATGAAGAAAATGGATAGAATGAACACCACAAGAACTATTACAATTTAACTACTATTAAGCATAGTAAAAACATAGGTTGACAATTTTTCTTAAATGGACAACACTTTACAGAAAACAAGCTGAACTTATGATGTTTGTTATCTGAAATTCAGGAATAATATTCTGATAGTAAGGTATATTTTATTATAAAACAACATTCACCTTCAGTGTGTATCCCTATACTGACAGTCATGATCTATTTTTCTTCCTCCTCAAATAATGTACTATTCTAAAATATAAAGTAAAATTGACATCAACTGGTTTCAAGTACTATTCATATTTTTATACGTAGTATATGTATTTTAGCTGTGTAGTGAGATGCTATTGTGTCGGAGGCTGGGAGATTGACCCCAATGTATATTTACTTATTTCTACACCCCCAATACCCAAAAAAGTAATTCAACGGGCAGGAAATATAACTCCAATCAGGGCCAGTCATTAAATGCACATGTACTAGGAATTAAGAGAATGTAGCTAATTACATTCTGTCATGATTACTGGAGAAGAATGCATGTCTCGTTGATGGTTCAGACATACACACATCGTATATCAAAAAGTGCATATTTTAAATTTTCTCCAAATGCCATTTTTAAGATCAAACGTAAAGTACTGTATTTCATGACATCTATGAAGCTACTACTGATTACACAGATGCATAGTCATTCTATATACCTTAAAGGAGGAAAGAAAGCCCTAGCTGGGGAGCTTAAAAGGAGACCTTCACATTAAATCAGGATATTCAGTGTTTGGCAAACCAGACACATACCTGCCACATATTAGACCAGTTTCCTGTATGTCTAAATCCTGGCACTGGGTAAAGAGAGGGAAAATACAAGAAGCAGACATAGAAGAACACAGAAGAATGGACACGCAGCAAGAGCAAGCAGAAGGGGGGGGGGGGATATGTAACAAAAAAATAAAAGAAAAAATAAAAAAAATAAAAGAGAGGGAAAATCTCCCCTGTGATTTTGAACTTGTAGGTTGATACTCATGCTGATTAATAGGGCAAATTCACAATTAGAAGTATAGCCTCCAAAAAAGCCTCATATAAGAATATAATCCAAGTGGTCTCTGGCTGGGAGAAGTACCTCAAATGACAAGCAGTATCAAATGCAAATCCCTTCTGGAAGAACTCAATTTCAATCAGGCCCAAAGCAGTTTAAACAAACCAATTATAAGATACTCCTTGATTTCAGGACATTGAAATGTGAGAATATGTCTCAGGGCAGATGACATATATACATTAGACTAAGTTTTTGTCATATTAACTCGAAAATTTCACCTGGAGGTGCAGGGGGAGGTAGCCGTGGTGGAGGTCCCCGAGGAGGAGGGCCAGGAGGCAGACCTGGAGGCGGACCTGGGGGAGGGCCAGGGGGTCGGCCTGGTGGTGGTCCTGGAGGTAAAAGTCGGGGCAAAGGCCCTCGGAGTCCTGGCATTCCAGGTGGTCTCAAGAATGGAGGAGCTCCTGAAAAGAGAAAAATATAAATTAAAGTCAAACAAGTATTCAAGAAGTAGTAACTGTGGGATAAAGGCAATTCCAGTATGGTATGATTTAACGTGAAATCAGATAACTTCAAAAACTGACTGAAACATGTGCAGAAATAGAAACAGAATTCAGTCAACAAATATCTCAGCACCAGAGAAATGGTGTTAAATGTTTTATGGATTTTTTCCTCTTACTTCCTGGCACTGACAAAAAAAAGCTTTCCTGCACTGGAAATATACAAAAAAGAGAGGACTCATTAAGATATAGACAAGCACCACTCTATTTCAATCAGAACTCAATTTAAGAAAACTTAATTGGCTTATTATAGGATGTGGGACAAGAATCATAAACAGCTAAGAGGTTCTATATGCTGTTTCAAATTGCAAAGGCTTTAATATTCTTGAGCAAAAGACCTGACAAAATAAAGAATGATCACTATTTTCTTCCTATGAAGATTACATGAAATCCAAATATTCCCATTCTAAGAAAAGCACGAGTATTAACTGTATCCGAGTCCCACATACAACCAATTTAGAACTGGGTCAACCAGAATATTAAAAAGTAGTACTAAAGAAAGCCTCAGATACATGCACTAATTTCTGTCTGCAATAATCAGAAATAAAAAATCCTAAAAAAGGAAGAGCTTTGGAGAAAAACAGGGGGCTGTCAGAAGCACAATGAGTTGCAAACAATGTTTTAGGAATAAAAACATTTCACCTATCCTTTCAGAATTCTTGATTTCTTATAGTTACACCAGGAAGAAACAAAAAACATCAATATGCATGACATACGATATTTGCTGTTTGCTCTCTAATCTCATTTAACTTGAACATTTATTCATATTATTTAAGTGCTTACCTGGAGGTGGGCCAGGAGGAAGGCCTGTAGGTGGTCCAGGTGGCCGTAAAGGTGGTGCAGGTGGTGGTCCAAGAGGAGGTGGTCCTGGCATGGGAGGTGCTTGTATCTGAGAAGGAGGAACAGATTGTGGAGGAGCCTGCTGCTGTGAAGAAGCTGTAGATGTGCCATCAGAAAGAGATTCTTCTTTATGCTGTTTTTGTGATTGCTTTTCTGCTTCAGAATCATCAGAATCATCATCATCATCATCCTCTGAAAATTCCTCTACTTCTCGTCCCTCCTCTGGGATTTCCTGACCTGAAAGAAATTTTAAACCAGGTTAAGTAAAGCTGATTCATTTTTTGTACAGCCTATAGAACAGCAATATGATTGATAAATGCTTTCTTTAAATTATGGCCAAATAGTCTTATTCAATAGATGTGGAAGAGTCAAAACAGTTTTCTGCACTCATCTTTGCTAGCAGATATGCTTTGCTAGCATAGTAGATTGAATCCAGGCTTTTGAATAAAGCAGACCTGGATTTAAATGCCAGCTCAACCACTTACTAGCCGTGTAACTTTGGGCAACCTATCCTAATGTCTACAAGCCATAATTTTTGTAAAACAAGAATTTATTATTTATTGCGGGGTTGCGGAGTTCCTAAATGTGAAAATATATAAAGCAACTGGCACAAGGAAATATCAAAAGGCGGTTCACTCTTCTTGCTCTGCCTTACCTGCCATTCGAAGCATCATGGCTTGAAGAGGAGTCAGTTCTTTCATGTTCTTCTTTTTTTTCCTCGACTTTCCCGGCATATCTGCAAATCGTACACTCAGACCTAAAGGGATAGAGCAGGGATGTGGTGGGTGTGGGGAATCAACAACATTTAGTAAATGCTTACAGTGTAACAAACACTATAAAGCACTAGATATGACTGCAGCCCATTAGTTGGCAGAAGAGAACTACGGGGGGAGAGAGCCACATTAAGGATAGTAAATGAAGTGTCAACTAGTGGTAAATACATGCTATGGAAAAAAAAAATTAGAGAAGGGAACCGGCTATAACTCAATTGGTAGGGCTCTGGTTTCCCACATGGGAAGCCCTGGGTTCGGTTCCCAGGGCCTCCTCGAGCGGGCAGACCACCTCGAGAAGGCAAGCTGCCACAGGCAGTGCAAGCCCCCACAAGCAGGGCAAGCCGCTGTGCGGTGAGCTGACTTGGCGGGTCGCCGCAGCAGGGGGAAACAAGCAGACACAGAAGAATGCAAAAATGAACACTGCAAGAACAAGCAGAAAGGGGGGGATATATAATAAATAAAAATTAATCTTTAAAAAAAATTAGAGAATGCTATTCATAAGCTTATGCCAATAAAACTGAAAGCCCAAATTAAGATACAGTTTCCTAAAACTATGTTACTAAAATTATTAAAAGAAGTGATAAAACCAGAACATATAAAATTGAAATGATAGTCAAAGACCCTAACAGGCCCTTAGCCCAAATAATTTTACGAGGGGATTCAATCAATCTTTCAAGTTAAAGAAACTTCCTGTTAAAAGACAGAGGAAGAGATAGAATGCTATCCAACTCATGAAGCTAGCAAAAACCTATTATCAACCTAAATTATGGGCCCAAATAGAAGCAAATTGAATCCAACAGTTTACAATCCCAAAAGAAGTTCTAAAACTACCAAAATGTGACAGAACCACCATACATTTAGATATCTAAAATCTACAGTGTAAAAAAAAAAAAATCTTGTCTTAGGAACTCAAGAAATTATAAGGTAGTAATCTGTATTACTTTTAGTGCAAGAACAGCATACCATAATTATATCATATTGTTTAGTACCTATTACAATTCTTTGATAAGTGCTTAAAATTTTATTGATGATTCAATGTCCATGATCAGCCTTACTTAACTTAGTCTGAATTTGTAATAATCAAATAAATACATCCATAATGGATACAATGTTCTATGAAACCACCACGATTTCATTCACAGATATAGCTAAATTATAATTATGGTTCAGGTTTTTGTAAGATACCATGAACACAGAAAAATCAAAGGGCTTCAAAACAAGATTAAAAAAAAACAAACCCAATGTATGCTTGCTTTGGCAACACATGTACTGGAATTAGAGCGATACAGAGAAGACTGACATGGCCTCTGAAATAGGATGAAATGTAAATTCATAAAACATCCCATATTAAAAGCAACTACTGACTACTTATTACATGTGAAAACTTTGAAGTTTTAGAGATATAAAAATGAACAGAGCTAGGATCCCTGCTTTCAAGGAGCTCACAATTACTGTCACAGATCTGTTAATAAATTAGGACCTTGACTTATGAGCTATTGATCAATACCATGGAGCTTTCATATGCACATACCTGACTTTTTTTCTTCATTGTTGTCTCTCTCATTATCATCACGGTGCACAAATTCATCCCCCTCACTTTCTCCATCTGATCTGTCAGTGTCACTGTCATCAGTACTGTCATCATGCTTATCCTGATCCATGTCCTCAGGATAGCCATCATCCTCACTGGTGCTGGAAACATCATCATCATGACCTCGCTGACCTAAAGGAGGAAGGGAGCATGGAAACAAGTAGCATGACTGGATCCTCCACTACATGGCACCCAGAAGTAAGAAAAACATATGTTCACTACTTAACTCAGAATATAAAAACTTAATTGTTTAAACAAATTTTTGTATATTTGTTTAAACATACAAATATACAGTCTGGCTGTATTTTCATTTGGCAATAGTTTTAAATTCTCCTTTTTGGTAATGTAAGATTTAAAAAAAAAAGTGTTCAAAATTGAAAATAAATTCCATTTAGAAACAATTATGTATATATACACATAGCACAATGACTGCATACTTGGATACCTTAATCTGATGACCATAAAGCTGAAAGGGATACAGGTATCCAGGAGTTAAGAGACTTGTAATAACAGTGACATCTCTAAGGAAAGCCTAATTTAAAGTGCAATAAGCATTTCTATACTTTCTTATGCATGATGCTTTTAATTGATTTGGGTAGAAAGTATGATATATCCGTCTATATGTACTAGTCTACATAATATCCCCCTTTATTTCCTAAGTTCTAAGGGTAGTCAACAATATGCTAACCCAGGCCAGCATATAAGCTGACAGTGGAAAGATTAAGAGCAAAAGGAACCTAGCCACTCCTTACCAAGATCAGGACTATATAACATATCTTCATCTCTCCTACGAGGAGGAAGATCTAGGGCAAAGCCCACTTTACGGCCATACATCTGCAAGACTTGAGGAGGAGGTGGACCAGGGGGAGGACCAGGAGGTTTTCTGCCAGGGGGCAAACGTGGAACACCATGTCCAAGAAGAGGAAGAATAGAAACTGCCCGAGTTGGAGGTCTGTAAAGACAATTTTACAGTAATTATACAATAGAAATATTCACTACTTCTAAACAATTTTCAAGGGATTTCATATTTTTCATTTAATCAAATGAGGCACTGTTTACAGCCACATTGTCTTTTATTTCCCATCGCATTAATTTTGGCATTGGACAGATAAGAGATGCTTTTAATAAATGCTCTTTGACTAGAATACTGCTGTCTTACCCATAGGCTGAAGTCTTCTTAAGGATGGAAGGTGGCTGGGCACCAGGAAGTGGAATGTCCTGGATCAAGATGTTCGAAGGAGCATGAGGCATATCTGGCAAAGGAATACTTTCAACTTCCACGTGCTGAGCATTCTGAAATAAAGATAATCTTTCAATAGTATGATAAAAGAGTAATCCACAAACTCAACACTAAAATTCAATGTCGGCTGTTGTATTAACCTGGATTTGCTTTCCAATTAAGTATCATTTAAAAAAAAACAAAAACAAAAACAAAAGTCAATACTTCCAAAGACTGTCAATAAATAAATTTTTATCTTCTCTAAAAGAGCTGTTTTATGCCCCCTTATTATCGTTTCTTTATTATGATTTGAAAAAGCTGTTTAGAAGTTTAAAACTGTTCAAAGTACCCGACATTAAAGCCATCCTACTTAATATGCTAGATAGAACAACACTATATATATATATGTATGGATATATTTAATAAAACAAAATAAAATCCAAACTTAGAAATAGTATATTTTCAGTGGTAAAGTATTTGGGCTCTGAAATTGTCTGGGGAGACTCTCTACCATGTACTAGCTGTATGACACTGAGCAAGTTATAATACTTCATCATAGTTTCCTTAACTGTAAAATGGGGGCCATATTGCCTACTTAACAAAAAATTATACCATTAGGATTTTTTTCTTACATTTTAAAAATTTTGAGGTAAAATTTATAATGAAATGTACAAATTCAGTGAATTCTGTCAAATCAATATACTCAGAAAGTTCTCTGATGCCTGTTCCCAATCAATCCCTGATCCTGTCTCAAAGCAACCACTGTTACAGTTTTTCGATAGATTAGTTTTGTCTGTTCTAGAATTTCATACAAATGGAGTCATAACTATAAAAGGAGCTGAACATGGTTTTTGAGATTTATCCATGTTGTTTTATCAGTATCATTCCTTTTTCTTGCTAAGTAGTATTTATTCATTACCCTATTGTTGAAATTATCATGAGGAAGTTCAACATGATCAATTCCATTAACTCTTTGAGAGCAAATTTAAGTATGACATTTTAGTTTATCTATTAAAAGAAATCTCATTACCTTGACAGCATCAAAATATTGGCTAAGTTGAGCCCTCTTCTGTTCATATTCTACTTCTAATTTTCTCAATTCTTTGTAAATATCTGGGTTCTCTTTTTCATAAAGTCGTAGAATACGTTCAAAGGTTTCACGCAGCTTTTTACGTTTGTCTTTCAGCACCTTCTCATTTAACTGCGGCTGTTGCACAGGGTTAAACTCTGAGAGTAAAAGCAGGTTATAGAATGAAACACACAAAAAGGTCACTTCATCTATGTATTAACAGGTTATATTTCATAAAACCTCTTGATATACTAAAAAGTTTAATAAGAGCTCTAGACACCAGATATATATATATTTTCAGATATATTCTTTTCAATTTTACTCAAGAACTACAGTAAACATTAAAAATTCAACCCTTTAAAAGTGGCCATTAATTTTACTTTTTCTGAGAAATTTCACCTAAACATTGTCACTGTAATAAAGATAAATTTTGACTCCTTGTGACAGTTTGAGGTTATTTTATGAGTCCCAAAAAGAAAAAGATTATGTTTCTGAACTAATCCATCCCCCTAGGTGTAAGACCCTTTGATTGGATGACGTCAGTGAAGCGTGAGCCAGCCTGGGTCTCTGCCCTCTTGCTAGGTCTGATATAAATGAGATACAGAGAGAGAGACATACACAGAGAAATGAAGCTGCACTATTAGTCCTGCAGAGAGGACTGCAGGAAAACAGAAGCCCTGAGAGGCTGAGAGAGGCCCCGGAGCAGCTCAAGACTGAGGAGACGAGCCCTGCCATATGCCTAATCATTATGTGGCAGGACACCAAGAGCAACAATAGTTGACTCTGGTAGGAAAGCATCTCGGATGGTGCCTTGATTTAGGCATTTCACAGCCTCGGAGTTATAAGCTTTTACCCCAAATAAATCCCCTCTATAAAAGCCAACCCATTTCTGGTACTTTGCTTTGGCAGCCCTGTAGCAAACCAAGACATTCCTCTATGCTGAAAATCTGATATAGTGCAGTTTCAGGACAGACCTGGGTTTGCATAATTGTTCTCTCATTTAGTTTGAGATCCTGGGTACTTTACTTGAACTCTGAGCCTCAGCCTCCTCATCTAGAAAAATGAGGATGTCAACTACTTCAAAACAAAGCTCCGATGATTAAGTAGTATCATAAACAAAATATCCAGTGGTGTCTGGATCATCACAGGCGCCTAACTACTATTTTTATAATGGACTCCTGATTTTTGTCCAGCTATCATATGATCCTTGCTTTCTTCAACTGATGTTGTGTCAATCTGGGATTAGCACAAGACCCAAGTCGGCCTGGGGTCAATCCTAGGCCACATTCCCTTCGCCAATTACTGACTCAGTGGGGTTTCAAACACAGATGTGGGAGAGAGAAGCTCTCACATTCTTTTCTGGAAGTGTTAAGCAGGGATGAAATAAACCTAGAGCTGTTGGTGTCCTTGACTCCTCACCTACTTCAACACACAGGTCCCACCTCACATTGCAAAGATAAGTTTCTATCAGTATATGGAAGGAAGTTAACAAAGAGCAGATGAGATGGAGAGTCCTGATATATCCAGGATTCCAGTTGGCTTCCCTCTGGGATTTCCCAATTATGGAAATCAATATATATATACTCTTTTCTGCTTAGTTTGAATTTTATAAACTAGAAGCACAGCCTAAATGAAC
Organism: Chaetophractus vellerosus; assembly: GCA_004027955.1. NCBI lineage: Eukaryota > Metazoa > Chordata > Mammalia > Cingulata > Chlamyphoridae > Chaetophractus > Chaetophractus vellerosus. The sequence goes on along the minus strand of PVKH010005694.1, from coordinate 10,996 downwards.
AATGTTCCCTTGAAGAATAACAAGTTTGATCACCTTCTTTCCCAATCATATTAACTATTAACCTTGCTGATTTATTCAAATCCACAAAATATATTCTTACATTATAATATTTTAACTATAAACTAATGAATTAAAGTGTGAAAATGCCTGAGTTTTAACGCCAGCTTTGCCACTTCACAGCAGTGTGACCTTGAGAAAGCTACCTAATAAGTAAGTAAATAAATAATCTCCCTGTGCATCAATTTCCAAATCCATAAAATGGAGACAATACAACTACCTTAAAAACAAAAAACACAAAAAACCAAGCAGACAAGAAAACAAACAAACAAACAAAAACGAACAATGACATAAAAGATGATTTCATAAATCAAATTTCAGTCTTCTCTCAAGAAATGAGCTGGCCAAACTGGGTTTCATTATCACCTTAACAAAAATTAACTGAAGCTAAAAACAGCTTTCCTCTGATTTTAGGACATGGATTCTCCTGTTTGTAATAGGCCACCCCCACCACTGTCTGAAACTATTGTCAAACACTACCATGCTTTTCTGTTTTTTTCATGCCATGGCCGTTTCACTTGCTGAATTACTTGCTGTGTATCTGACTGTTACACCTGCTAGAAAAATCTAACCTCTTTTTAAATTCTTACCCATTTCATCCAATTTCTCCATGTCCCGGATAATCTGCTTGGGATCCTTCATCTTCAAAACTGCAGCTCGTACCATCATGCGCTGTTTTTTGTTCTTAGAAAAATGAAAGAAGTGTAGAATGTGAAGGTTGGACATTCATGAATTTTTATTTTAATTTGCTTCAAGAATCTAGTTCAACTGAATTTTGATTCAGTTTAACTGACTCCTTGATTTCTGACCATTTGTTTTAAGAACCAGAAATGAGCTACGTAATTTTTTCACTCTCAAAAGTGTTTCAGAACAAATTAAAAAACGTTTCAACTTTTGTAAAAAGATAAACAAATGCTATTTATGAAATGTGCTTTCTTAGGAAAAAAATGTTTTAACTCTGTGAAATCTTTAGCAGTTACTTAAAACATTTATTTTTTAAGTTTCTTGTTTTTTTAAAGCAAAGGTTGTAACTAAATTCTCAAACTATATTAGAATAGAGAAAAGCTTTTCAGGGTTTAATGCTAAACAATAAAACAAGAAAACATGAGCGAAAAACTATTAAACATCAGAGTTTCTTAAATGTGCTAAAGAATGATGTTAAAAAGTAAATTCTTTTTTACGTTTGGGAAGAACTTTGCCAAAAATGCCACAGTTACCTATTCAAGGAAATGAATTTACAAAGCTGTTTTGCTTCACCTTTACTTCCTTCCACTAATTTAGCAACTTTTAACAAAGGCAGTTATATTTTAATAAACAGCAAAAAAGATTTATTTTCAAAAGTATTTAACTCACCAAAAAAGGTAATCAAAAGATTATAACCCATCATGAACTTATCTACAAAGCTATTTCAGTTCAGTTTCTAAGTACAATACTTCGGCTTAGTAAATTTTGTATTTTGTCATAAGAAGCAATAAAGTATATTTTCTGGCAAATAACTGGAAATGTTTTGAAATTCATTAATTCCAAAATAACAAGATATGCCAAACAATACTTATGGCTTCTGAAACCATACCTTCTTTAATTCTCTCTTCCGGGCTTCCTTTCCTAAGAAGGGAGAAATAAAAACCTTTAAATTCTTGAACATTATTACTGTCTCCAATTTAATACAACTTTCACTCTGAGAGGACCTTAATTTCCATATTTCCAGTTAGAACACATAGTATTTGAGTTTTAAAAACCTACAGCAGGGTTTTACAATTGTGGCACCACTGACACTGGGGCTGGGTAATTTTTTGTAGTGGGAGGCTATCCCACATTATAGAATATTTAGCAGTATCCCCAGCCACTACCTACTAGGTGCCAAAAGTAATTGTGACAATCAAAAATTCCTGAGGTGTTTTTAAGTTTCTTAAAAATTATGAGCCTGAAGGAAAAAGATAGCATAATATACTAAAGGAGATCTTACAAAACTAATTTGTTCAAAAAGAAAGCTTTAAGCCAATTTTACTGCCCTGCAAATCAATCAAATTTGAAATATGTAATATGAATATTAATTTTTTGCATCTTCAAAGTTTAAATCATGTGCTCAGAAGAATACTGGTTAACTTTATACAACTGACTTCTATCACTACTGATCTTGCACTTATGCCACAATGAAATAGATTCCCCAATGCTTGCAATTTTTACCACTCCTTAACATTTGCTTTATTAATGGTTACTTACGGGCCTGGTCTGTGGGGTTCATAAATTTTCCACTCTTGGTGGATGATGTAGATCTCCGTCCCATGTTTAAAATCTGTATTGTTTACTTGTTCGTTAAAAAAAAAAAACAACCTGAAGAGACAAAAGAAATAGCTTATATTTTCCGGTATTTATAAAATTTCTTCCTTTCTAGAGTCCCTACCAATTTCTGACAAGAATTACTCTTGATTTTTTTTTTGAGATCATGTTCTTTCTCTACAGTCAAATTTAGTGTCCAAGTAAAATGGCATCAACTTTCCCGACAATGAAAAATTAGATCTTTAATGCTCATTAGAAAATTATCAATTTAATTATTTTTAAAACAACCCATCACATCATTGACTATTGATTGAAAAAAAATCAACCAGAAAATGTTTCAACAATAAGACACAAACCATGAACATGGGAGGTCATTCATTAGTCCTTTCCCTACATCCTCCCTTTACTAATTACATGTAGGATGAAAAAGAGAGAATGGGGTTAATGGAATCTGGGCTCAAAGACAAATAGCTAGCTCACACATGCCTCTCCAGTTTTTCTTGGTATGTATGCTCCCAACACCCCTGAGACAGCAAAACTCATTAATTTAATTCAAATTTATTTCTAATTCATATATAGTTTTTGATTCTCAATTAAAAATGCAAATACTCAAAATTAGCATTATGTAAGGGAGCTTTCATAAAGTTAAATTTTTACTGATATATATCTTCCTTACTAGTACCTATTTGATTCCTGATTTGTACGTTTTAAAGTACCTGAGTGGGATTAATTGTGTTTGAGGGAAAATACTTTTAAGCCAAATTTTGTTAATCAATACCGTATAATATTTCTTCCTCGATTTCAAATGAATGAGGTCTAACTTTTTGAAACTCTCCAATGATTAACGTGGACAAATTTCCTCTCTTTAGAAAGTAGACACTCAAAGAGTGAAAGGGAAGATCATGAGGTAAATATTTGGTAGATTAGACAATATATCCTCACTCTTCCTCTTTATGAAGGCTTTATCAGACCACTTGATTACAGTTAATACCTCTTGCAGCATATATTCAATTGACCTGATTTCTGCTAGATGCTTCAGAACTGTTCTAGCGGCAATGAATTTGGCCTTTCGGTGTTACTTTCTCAGGAAAAAAAACACACGAAAAAAAACAAAAAACCCACAACGGTGAGGGGGAAGGAACAAGCAAAGTGAGTACAAATATAAGCTCCCACATCTTCGATGGCGTGTATCTCTTTTGCTTTCATCCCTCAATTATCATCACGCTCGTGTTTTGACTCTCCTCTCCCACAACTAAAACATAAAACAGACACGAATTATACTGAATCTTTACAGAACACACTGGAGGCTTAGTCTGCACCAGCTATCTCAAACAGAGGCCGCCGGGGAACCGGGCCACAAAACCGTGGTAACTCTAATCAGCCAAAGAAGCTGCAACGGGTCGGGGTCCGGGTCGGCAACAGCAGCGGCAACTGCCGAAACCATAACGACGGTTGACCCTGACTCGAGGTGCAAGAAGACGTCAAACCTAGGACAACCGGTCAACGTGCACAAGAGGCGGCGATACGCCAGCCGCGTGAAGTCGCCCGCTTAAGCGCTGGAAACCGAGCGGTTTCAGGCCGCGGGATCCCTCAGTTCGCGACCTGAGAGACCCCAAGCAGAGCGAGGAAGAGCGGGGCAGAGGGGCCTGGCGTTCCGAGGCAACCGCGCGGGGCCCGAGGCGGGACGGGAGAGATGAAGAAGCGGAGTGGAACCACCCGCACACTCACACTTCTGCTGAGTTCCCGGCACTTCTAGAAGTGGGGTGTGGGCGATTTCTGGCCTCTTTTACTTCGTAGGGGTCTTCACCTCGGCCCCTCGGTCAGCCACTCAGCCACCGCCATCTTGAAACCTCGCGCCCCTCCGCCATCCTTACGTCACTTCCTGTGTCGGGCCGACGGTCTCCCGGCGTTTCTCTGTCCGGGACGCATCGCTACTACCCGAGGACACCAGGACCAGGGTTTCTTCCGCTCCAGTACATCACTGAAGTGATTGGTTGTCTGCTAAGAGCCCGCCCTCCTGGCGAGGCCTCCTCGTCTAGAGACTCTTCCCAAGTCCTATAGGGATAAGAAAAGGGAAGAGGGGCAGATAACTGATTGGCTGACGGGAAGCCTGTCCTGCCCCTCACGCTGGAGGCATCCTGACCTAATTTCCGGAAACGCCAATGATTGCGCCGGGTGAGACCCGTGTATAGAAGGAAGGGATGTCTTTTGCGCTGTTTCTGTCATCTGGAAACTGCGCTCGGTTTTGGACTTTCACGTTTGGGGTGATCTAAGCGGGTGCGGGCGTTCGGGAGCAACTTCGTTTGAAAACGAGTTGCGGAATCACACTTGCCGCGGTGCTTGCTGGGGTCAGGTTATCCCATGTGGAGTCTGGGCCATCCCGGAGTTCTTTAGTGGTTTATAGGCACACAGACCGCCGAGCAATCAGGGGCACATTAGGGACCCAGAATGTTATTCTACAGGGTTCGTCGTTTTTGAAGAGTAAATGAAAGGTCCATGTAGCGTCAATTTTAAATTTACTAGTGGCGAGGTTAATTTTTATTTGCTGCTTTCCCGACTGGTCTTTTCACCAGCCAGAAGTCCTCTATGATGTCACTTATAGACTTCGTCATTTCCTTCCCTTTTATTCCCTCTTACTTTCCCTAAAACTCTTCCCTTCTCTTTCCCCCTTAAAGGTAAGTTTAAATATTTTTAAAAATTTTGCTTGGTTACTTCTAATCTTAAACTGTTTCCCCTATAAGAAAGCAAGTTAGATGTAGGTCAATTTTATCAATTATAAATATTTCAAAATATTGGTGTTGCACATCAATTTTTAGCCGAATACCCAAATGTACACTTAACGGTATAAGATAGGTCCTTTACTCAAACTAACCTTTGTCTTAGTAAATTCATTGTTTGATTTGGTTTCAGACTGAATTTTGAGTCCCTGAAAGCATAACAAGATCTTGTAGGTTCAAACTTACAAACCAGGTAATAACAAAACAATAAGATTCAATTTTGAAGGAGAGATAAATTATAATCATTGCAACTAACTAAAAAAAGCAATGATGGAAAAGAAAATGAAAAGTACACTTGAAAAATTAATCTTCCATCTAATTTTTTAACTTTGGGATATGCTGAGTATTTTTAAATTTCAAGACATTTCTTTTACTTTGGGGCAAGAATCTAATATTCTCACAATGACAGCATTTTAATAATATTCTTAAGTAGAAGCTGAAAAGTGTTTCAGTGGGGAGTTAATAGTTGGTGAAAGGTTTAGAAAACATTTGCATCTGTGGAACGATTCAGCTGTACCATTAGACCTCCATAGCCTCTGAATTTTCCTGAAATCAGGTAACTAATGGAATGGGTCACCAAAAGTTCCATACAGCAAAGGCAGCTGCTTACTTTTTGCTAGTATTGAAAATGAAATTTCTTATCTGAAAACACAAAGGTAACAAAGGATGATTTTCCCATAAATAACAATTTCTTCTGCATCCTAAGTGCATTTCATTCATGTATAGCTGGAGTTTTATTTTGTTTTGTTTTTGTTTTTATGTTCCAGAGAGTCCAAACATTCACTTGAGGGATATTTAATAACAACACCACAAGTTGGTCAGAGTTGATTGCAATCATAGAAACAGACCTTTAACTTTTTAGCTTTAACTTTCAACTTTATATTTTTAGTTCATCTAGATTACAGTATATAATTAGATGCTTATAGAACCATTGCTTCTTTTCATCATTGAAGCAAATTAGTACAAACCATCTTTCAGTCTCTTCCAGTTTACGGAAAATTGCATTTGATCAGATAGTTGAAAATGTGGTGGTATTTCAATTCCATTTGAAGACCCAGAGCCTGTGTTTAGGCAGAAGTTACCAATTATGTATTTACAACTAAATGATGGCTGAAGCTAATGGTAGAAATGAGAATCTCTGCACTCAGTGTAAATTTAAGAATTTTGACTGAGAATTAGTAGGAAAGTGTAACCCTACACCTGCTACTCTATGATAGCATTTACCCCTATGTTGATCTGGGAGAGCAGGGTAGGACATAATCTCCTACCTTGCAGGATCTAGGACCAACTGACCCATTCATTGATGAGAAAACAAACGGAAAAAAAAAAAAAAAACAACTCCTGAGTCATTTAGTTTTAGCATCTCTGATCCTCACTTTCCAAACTATTTACCCAAGGTATACCCCTTTTGGAAGTGTTTGGAAAATGAACCTAATCAAGGAAGCAGATCACTATTATTGAGAGGGAAGCAGAAAAATATTCCAGTGAGAAATAAAATGCATATTCATTTCATTTGGCGTTTCACTGTGTTGGTGACCTCAATAATAGCATGATGATATTTTTCGGAGGCTGATTTGAACTCCACCAGATGCTTCTCGTAACTTTTGATGGCTGTTTGAAGCTGTGTTTTCTCCACTGCTCCCAGGATGGCACGGAAGATCATATCTATGCCAAGGCCAAGAACTGCTACTCCAATACTACCAAGGAGAGAGGCACCAATTTGGGTTAGCACAGTGACCAACTTGTTAATTAGGCCAGTTGTGACATTGGAGCCCAGGAGTTTAACAGCCAGTGCACTGGCTGCAGAAGTCGCTTCTCCCAGGATGACCGAAATAACCTTTTGCACTATTGCAATTTTCTCTGTCTCCCTTTCCTTAATATCCTGAAGTTTTCGGTAAAGGGTTGGCTCTAGTTTATCTTTTAGTGCTTCATCAACCTTTTGCAATTCCTTTTGAATTTTCATCATGGCCTGGATAATGATATCACAGTTTTCTTTGATGGTTCCATCTCTTTTCATCTCAATAGAGGCCAGCTTGCACCCCAGGTGCATATTTAGAACCCCAATGAGTTTATTGGTGGCATGGAAGCTGTCAGATAAGCAGTCAAGGAGCTGCTGGTGAAGACGATTTACTTCCTGCCGCCTCCTTGGGTTCTCTGGGTAGAGGAAGTCACTCTGAGCCATATTTCAAATAAGATTTCTGAAAAATAAAAAAAGTAAATGCCCACTAAAAATCTTGAAAAAATATCTGCTATCTGCATAGATTTGATCAGGATAGCAAAACAGTGATATATTATCTTAGGAACTCCTCAGAAAACTCAACAGGTTCTTAAAACAATTACTTTTATGAAAGTAATTGTAAGGAAAATGTGCATCTTAAGAATACAACCCATTGATGCATAAAGTAAGACATCAGATTTTGTGGTGGAGAGACCTCTTAGATAGGAAATATTCGTGTTTGTCCAGCATCTGGATATTAATAAATAAAGTGACCTTTTCAGATAAAATTTATTAGCCTAAAGTTAAAACAGACTCCACCTGGGAATTAGCCCTTGATTACCTTCTACCCTTTACCCCCATTAGTTGTATTAGTTGTCAGGGCCAGAAGACCATAAGATCTCTTTCAGGGAATATATACCAAATTTTGTATTTATATACTTGGTTGTCTTAATTTACAGTATCTGACTCACTTTATATCTCTACAGGCAAATTGTTTTACAAATCTAAGAGACATCTAAAGACAACACCCATGCAACATTATTGAAAATGTGTATATTTCCTTGATGAAAGAGTATATATTCAAGACTCCTTGGATTAAAATTTCTCATAGAGAGAAGGTGGGTATGGTGCAGGGTACAGTCCTGGAGTTATAACTAACTCTTTGATTCTCCACTTGCAAACTTATAAATTAATTTGCTTAACTACTTTTAAGATAAGCTAGAGTTAGCCGCAGAGAAACAGAAGACAATGCCATTACACAGAAGTATTAACAAATATGTGGGCAGATAACACCATAGAATGCATTTGGTAAACCTGAATGATAATGCAATATAGGCTTTTGGTTTGCAGTGCCATCTAGAGAAAAAAAGAACGTGTATGATCTTCTGAGTTTATTTGGGTGGAAGATCGAAAGTTTGATTGAGCCCAGTAAGAACAATGTATTGTTTGACACACATTCCTAAATAGGCTTACTATGTGTTTGGAACATTTTTGTTTTTTCACTTAAACAGTTGGGAGATAAGAAAGAGAAAATGGAGTCCTGTATCTATATCTGTGTTGGATCTGGCACATTCACTCTCAGAGTAAACAGCATCCTGCCTAATTTGGGCCCTACTCTTCTAGGACCATGGTCCTTAGCATAAATATTAGGAGCTTCAGAAGCACAAAATTGAGGAAAGTAAACATGAAAATAATCTATCATCTAAGTCATAAATTTGGAAATGGAAAAGGGAATTTTTTTTCCTGCAATGGATTAGGAAAATAAATAACCATTTGCGTTAGTTTTTAAAAAATGAACTAGAAGTTCCTGGTAGTATAAATGTGACCATAGTCAGAAATTCATTTTTATTTAAACATAGACAGATATACATATGCATGCATACGACAGAAATACATTTCCACAAAATAGTACCTTAAAAAATCTATTTTTAATCCCATTTAAAGAAATTGCTTGTTGAGAATCTCATTAAATATTATCAAAACTCAAAAAAAGTATTGTAAACAATTTGATAACCACAAATTTGGCCTTTGATTTCTTTTTTCTTCCAGAATTTTCTGTTAAACTTGTCTTTTTTTGTCTCCCAGTTTTCAGATCATTTCATGAAATAAAAATTCCAGTTTGTGACTTTGGATTTAGAAGATCACCAAACATATCACTATTTAGATATTTAGGTGAGAGGAGTCTTAATATATTATTAAGAAAAGTAGTTCTAATATTTATCAGTAAAATAGCCATTATAACCACATTTTTTTAGGAGTTGCTGAAACTGAGATGGAAACTATTCTGGTTTAGAGGATAAACAACCAAAAAATATACAGTTGTTGGGATTAGATTCACTGGTTTAATTATATCTACTAACCGAAAGAAAAGAGGAAAACAGAGTCTTCCAATAGTTCATCATTTGTAACCTATTGCTTTATAGATTTTAAGAGGTTTTGAGTCAGTTCCAGCATAGAATAGAAATAAGACCAAAGTGATTCTGGAAAATAACCATTAAAAGTAGAGAAAAGATCGATTCAAATTGTAGAAGGAAATCTCACCCAATTCACAGTCTAAAAAAATATCAATTTTAGTAGGTATTTCTTTGGGCAGAAGATTAATTTTCTTATGACCCAGTATGATACAATTACTCTTACTACATTGTCCAATTCCCCATAATTCATACTTTGCTAAAATAATTTGGTTCTGACTTCGTCCTCTGGGAGGAGAATCTTTACAACACCCATTCAGGCTTGTCTTTCATTTCTACCTCCCAGTACTACCTGCCAGAATTATATCCCTTAAAACTCAGAATAGCTGGGCAGAGATAAAATGTCCTTGAATTTTGAGGGAAAATTTGCATTTTATTTCTATATTGCACAGTTTTTCTATCTTCAGAAACAATAAAATTGTGATGTGCAGTCTCGGGATTTAGAATTATGTCTACTTGAAATAGCTTGATAATTTTGTCCAGGCCAGAATATTGTGGAGGAAGATGATAACCATATTCTTTTAACCTGAATGAAAAAGATTCAGGGCACTTTAAGTTGCTATACCTGTGGTAAATACTCTTAACATCTGTCATTAATTCCTGTTCTAGCATACATTTGCTCACTATCTCCTTTAATAAACCTTTTAATGTGGAAACATGATCAGAAAATTTTGTTACATTTTCATTTAGTTTTGTTAAAATATCCATCTCTTCTTGTAACTGCCAAAGAACTGTCTTTTGCTCACCTTGGAAAAACACTCAAGTTGCTCAAATTCAGACTTTATTTCTTCTCTCCTGTATTTTACCTTCTACAGTTCCAATGATTTTCTGGTTTGCAGAGCTCTCAATTTTTCAGCTTGTTCCACTTTCTCTTTCTAGGGCTCAATGTAAAGTTCCAGTCTTTTCCTGTGATAGGGGACGGCCTTCTCTATGGGCCAAATGTAGTATTGTCAGTGATCAGTGGAGAAACTGCACTGTGGGCACAAAACCTCTAGGTCCTCCTGATAGAAAAAGGTTAGAACCTGATTGTACTTCTCACATACAATCTTCTCTTCCTGTCTCTTCCTCTTGTTTCTTCTGATCTGATTTCAGTCAAATCACCCAGCCATAGTGATTGAGCCAGATAGCTCCTGTATTTCCTTTCTGGACAACAAAAGTGGCACAAAGGGCAGGGGAGGTTATCTTCTGGACCCTTTTAGGAAACAGTGATGCAGGAGTGACAGAGCTATGCCCACAGTCTAGAGTCACTGGGTCTTTGAAGTAGTCCAGCTGGATGGAAAAGCTAGCCCCTGCTTGGAGGTCTGCTGGTGCTGTCAAACTCCACCGGGCCGTGAACAAAGGCGGTGGGTAAGGTCATACTTGGCTCTCTAAAGCTCAAGATGCAGTAAGAAGTGGCTATCCACCCCAGACTTTGCAGACTGATGAGCTTTTGGTTGCACTGGCTTGCTATGCTGATGGCAGCCTCTAAAGACATGTTTAGCCCTCTCCTCCTTAGCTCCAGTTGGCTGCTGAGAAAACGCCCCAGCCTGCAGTTTCTTGCGTATCAGCACATATAAACTGTGCCACTGCTCTTCCCACACAATAATCTGAAGCCCAGCTTAATGGCTTTCTTGTTTAAGGAAACAGCCATAGGTCCAGACAAGGAATCCTTCCTGTAAGTTTCTTGTGAGGATAAAAAGATGTTTAAATCGGCC